>JAOTQJ010000099.1:10447756-10463489 GCA_025642045.1 Solanum sejunctum | reverse complement strand
ATTGCTTTACTCCATTTGGATTATTATTTTGTTGCACTAATTGCCCTCTGCTTTCCATGATTTGTTACTTAAGGCCTCAGAGTTGAATGTCATATCCTTTTATTCTTGCGGTATGAAAATTTGGGTATTTTCTTTACAGTAGTTTCTCTAGTTATTATTATTATTTCCAGAAATGTATGCCTTCAGTATTTATCTTTTCTTTCTTCTTATTTCATATGTTTCGTTGTTATTTAAGTCTAAATGTTGTGTTTCCTTGGTCTAGTTCACTATGAGCTCTGTTAATATATGCCTTCATTATTTGAGCTCATTGTTTCTCTTTAAATAGGATGTAGTGGGTTTTGTTAATACACTAATCTTGAAGGCCCCTACTTTATTATTATCTCAAATCTGCAGTCGCTATTGATTGTTTTATCACCTCATTGACCTCATATTTGAATCTCTAATTGACGCTTTTTAATTCTAGTTTTCAATTACTGCGGCAGTTCTACGTTTTCGCTCTAATCCCTAATCTTCTTTCTTTGCATGTGATGTGGTCCGGGTTCATTTTGGATCCTATTTTGCATTCTGATGGGCCATGGAGGCCTACATCCTTCCTTCTCGAGTCATCAGAATCTATCCGGTCTCAAGTTCGAACTTCTTTCCTTTTTTTTCTTGAGGTATACACTGTTATACAATGTGTATACGCAGCAAGAGCAGGGAATGAGCCAAAGGCCCAATTTCAAAAGCAGCAGCCAGCAGGATTCCTTTTAAAGGGCCAGGCCGGCCCAATATTTTGCGTTGTTAGAATTAAGACAGGTTGAAAAAAGAATTGGACCTGCTAAAGCCCAATTATTTTATTACTGTCTACTCGTTTCATCTCACAATTATTGAATTTTTGAATTTTTTTTCAAGATTCAAAATAATTGAATTTTTCAAAGTTCAAGATGAATGTTTCAAATTTTTTTCATATTTGCCCTTGCATTAATTGAACTTTTATATTTTTTAGAAAATCAATTACATTATATATTTATGATTTTTATAAATAATAGTGGAAAGTATAGTGTAAATTTTGTCTTTAAATATTTTTCTTAATATGTGTGTATTACTTCATAAATTCAGTTAATATGAGACAGAGAAAGTATTATTTATTATTTGTTAAGACAGGTTGAAGAAGAATTGAGCTTGTCAAAGGTCAATTTATTTTATTATTGTCTATTATTTATTATTTGTTGTGATATTTGATACTTTGTATTAATACTAACATTAATTCATTGTTTATGTTATTATTTGTTATTAATTTAATTATTTTTCCAACATGTCTTCATTCATGCTAATTCCCATTTTAATGATTTTCTTAATGTTAGAATTATTTCTATAAATTAGACTTTGGTAAAATTCTTTCAAAAAATGGTTCAAGTGCTAATCATTTTTTAAAGCTAGTCAGTCTTTTCAAAATTAGTTGATTTTTTCAAATTTGGTTAATTCCATCAAAACTTAGTCAATTTTTTAAAGACTTAGTCAAAATTTTAAATTTAGTCTATTTTTAAATTTAGTCAATTTTGCAAAGATAGTTAATTTTTTAAATGTAGTCGATTCTTTTTAAGTTAGTCAAATTTTTAAAGTTTAGTCAAATTTTCAAAGTTAGTCAGATTTTCTAATTATCGATCAATCGCAAGTTAGCGGTCATTTTGACTGAGTAACTTCTCAAAATGAAAATTGAACTTGAATCCTCTTTTTGGTATTTTAAAAAATATTTTTTCTGTTAAGTTTTTTTAAATATTTTATTGATTTTCTAATTATTCTTAAAATTAGGTGGTGACTCTTTAATTTTTGGGAATTTGATTTATATTTAATTTAAGTATAAATCTTATTTTTGAAAAGTCAAAGTCACTTTTTTGAATTAACAAAAATAGCGACTCTGTTAGGGAATAATTAGGTTCTAACCATTAGATTAGGATTTGTTTGACTAACTATTCATTTGGGTTGTAATAATTAATAATTGCCTTTTATTTTCTTATTTGCTTTATTTGTTTAAATTTGATATTTAACTGTCATTTGCATCTCATGACCCTTCCTATTATATCTTTGTATTTGGAAGGATAGTTTTGCGAACCCACAGTCGGATTTTCAAATACTTAACCCTTTGTCAAAATAAGTGGCAATTTATTGGTTCGTAAAGCGTCCAATGGTTGTCATAATTTTTAGCTCAGGTTGTCCGCCTGAGTACCTGGTCCATTCAAAACCCACTATAGACACCTAGGTAGAGCGGAACCCAAAATCCTTTTTAGGATCATTTGCTTAGGTCGACCCAATACCCCTTAGCCACCCTGAGTCTATTTGGCCCACGACCAATAAGACGATCATACTTATGTGTTTTAATTAAAGGATATCTAGTATTTAAACAATTCATTATCACCTGGGCCACGGGGGGAGGGGGGAGACTTAACCTATTTGTTTTTCTTGTAGGATGGCTCAAGTTTATGAACCCTTAAGGACTAGAATGGTGACTCAACCTCATCCCTTTCTCAAAGTATGGCAGGCAAGAATGAACGAGTGCGACAAAAGAAAGGTTCAAAAGCACATAGACTATCTCTCCTCTCTAATGGAAATGGAGGCTTGGCCAAATCTAATTGGTGCAATGATCAAGTTTTGGGATAGCAATTATATGGTATTTCATTCTGTAGACGCTGAATTAACTCATATGCTAGAGGAAGTATTAGTGAGTTACGAAAGTGTAGGCATGTGCAACAAGAGAAAGTCTAAGCCGGACGACGACATTTTAATTCCTAAGGTGTGGGGTCCAAAGGAGATTAAGGAAGCACTCGCATCAGTCGATGTCGAATGGATAAGTCAGCTCAAAGGTACGAACATCCCACTTAAAAAATTGTACATCGATTTGAACGCACTAATGACTATGAAAAGTTTAAAGGGGAATTTACTTTCAAATAGGCTTGGGAAGAGGCGGCTTTTTGTTTTCGCAGTATGCTTATTGGGGACCATGGTTTTTCCCCAAAATCTGGGGCATGCCATTCATCCGAGCATGATAATGGTTACTCATGCCATCTTCAATGGGGTTAAATATGGAACGTCAACCAAGTATTTCACCTTAGCACCTATGATCCTCGTTGATATTTATTAGGCTTTGGACAAATGTCAAAGCGGGAGCCAATTCTTTCGAGGTTGCAACTTGATACTTCAGTGGTGGATGATGAAGCACTTACTCAAAGCCCATAACCCCACTGAATCATATCCAAAATATCGAAATGATCAATTCGCTTCTCACAATTGGTGGTTACACTTCAAGCACTTCAAAGCAGGGAATGGACAACAATTTTAGATACCAATATTGAGTGGACTGCGAGATGAAGATGTATAGTGGTCCATTGATGATGTTGTTATGAGTGACACTGTAATTCGAATTAAAGAACTTCCTTTTTAGTATTTGTCATACTTAGAGGCACCCGACCATATGCTCCTGGTCGAGTTCTCAGGCAGTTAGGTATAAACAAGTCGTTCCTCAAACAGGAGACATGAAGAAATTTGCAACGGATCACAAGAATAGTCAGGTATCCTTCGCTAGGATGATGATTTGAGAATGAAAAACTAGGAGTGTGGCAGGAGATAAGGTTCCCAACAGGTTTAATGCCGAGTAGTAGTGCGTATAAGAATTGGTTGAAGAAGAATATTGCTAGAACAATCAAGCCTGGCCCAAATGTTCCCTGTTATATCAAGGATGTTGAAGTCGAAAGTCAAGTCTTTGTTCATTGACTCTAAGATAAGTATCAAGAAAATCATTTGTCCCATGAACGTCCTTGGTGGATGCTAAGGTTATAGAGCAGCTTAGGTAGGAGCTCAGTAGAGTGAGGCAATGCATAACTGGGCTGGATGATCACATGGAGTAAAAATTCAGACGATGGGAAAAGCCAATCATGAAGAGGAGGCTCAGTTGGCAAGGGCCTATTTGCAGGAAGATAGATACTTCATGTGGCAGGAGGTCGACACAGCTAAAAGGGCAAGGGTTAGTGAGAGAGCCAAAGCAGTCGGAAGTCTTTTGTTGTCCCCCGCATGAGATTACTTTTATTTCTGTATTTTCTTCTTTTAGGAGTTTGGAGATGTATCTTTCTTTATGTTTTGTAAGCACTTCTAATGTATTTTTCAATATGTATTGTAAGCGTTTTATTTTGCAAATGAAAGTACTTTAGGGATAATGGATTGCCTTTTAAATTAATACACCTCCTTCAATTTGATAGGCCTACCCTTGGCATAAAAGGGCCATCTGCATTTAGGACATGCAATAACTGTTTCTATGCTATTTGCTATAACTGTTTGTATGATTATGTTGTTTTATTTAATTAAAATTCTAGCTCACTCTTTTTCAAATTTTTCTAAAGCCACCTAGGCATAAATCCCAATCACTATCCAATATGCGATTAAATAATTCTTCGAGTCTCAAGTTTCCCAACAAAGTTTGAATTCCTTAAGCCACTTTTAAACTTTAATTCTTCCATCTTAGTAAAGTTAGATTTGCTATTAGGATGGAGAAATGCCAAAATGCTAAGAGTACCGAAGGCATATTAACAAGGATGCAAGGCAAGGTCACCAAAAGGTCCCAAAAAATGGAGGAGTGAATCAAGCTACCAAGACGATACTTACTAAAATAGCTGAAGCTGGAGGAAATGAAAAATACCGAGGACAAAATAGCAAGTCTGAGTAAGGCAAGTCAAATACTCAAAGAATATTCATCTACTCTGGAGTAATATCTTGGAAACATAATGGCTCGAAATACCGAAGTGGAGGTGGAACTCGAGGCGACCTTGGAGGAGATAGTCAGGCTAAAGCAAGAGAATCCCCATTGTGCCTTCCCAGGACCGAGCAAAGAGGCCGAGGGGGATGAGGTTGACATCCCGCCAAAAGAGTGATTCAAATCAAGTTTGAAGAAGGAAATCAACAAATTAACAGAAGAAGTCTTAGTAGAGACATTTTATGTTTCTTAGCAATATTACTATTCTGTATTTTTTATTTTTTTGTGTAATGTAGTCTATTTGAACCAAGCTATTCCTTGTAGTCTCGAACTATGTAGGGCCTGATTTCTCATTTGTGAGATATGTAGGCAGCCTTTTAGGCTCGGTCCCTATCTTTCAAAAAATTATATCTTTTCCCCGGTTACATTATCAACAATGCAAGAAGACCTGAAACTTAGTGCGAATCAATCTTCCTAATCCACTATCTCTAAAATCATATAGGCAAAGTCCTGCCTATTTACCGTATCTCTCATATTCGTGGGCTAGTTTACTTTTGAATAAAATAACAATTGTGTGTTTTTTGATTTATGTGTGCTATCTTACATTATCTATTAATCTAAGGGAACTAACATGCTTGCCTTTGAGTAACTTTTCTTACAGGTAATTTAGAATTGATTTGTGTTGATAAAGCTGGCCAATCATCCTTATTTCATTAGATCAAAAGCCCACAAAGATCCCTCCTTTGACCAAAACTAGCGGAAAGAAAAATTGACAGAAGAAACAATGATGATACAAGCCTGACTGAGATCATTGTGATAGATCCCGCTGTCGCGCAACAGAACAAATTGATTGGATAGTTGATGCAACAGATTGTTGAGATACAAAGATGAAAATGAAGAAGACTCAAGAGTAAGCAAATTTGGCCATCACTGCTAATCTTCCTGGTCCAGACGACGGGAGGCCTCTATTCCATTTTCCTTCTCCTAATCTATCTCATCAACCTATCCCTATCTTAACAAATCCATTATTACCCCTGCTCAAGCCTCTCCTATCATTGACTTGACTACCCCCGATTCAGGACATTCTAATCTTTTTCCCCAAGCACCACCCTCTCTCTGAAACCCAAATATTAATAGAGCCCAAGTCTGCAGTTTCTCTCAAATTCCCCAAACTACCCAACCCTAGATAATCTCCTCCTAAAAGCCAAGCTCCAGACAAATACAACCCACCTACCACCTAAATTGTGCCTCCTAAAATTTCTTTTCATATCCCAATCCACAAATTCCTCATGCCAATTACTTTGAGGTTGACCATTATAAGGAGAAGGAGAAAGAATGGAAGTCCAAGGAGGAGATGGCCAAGTTGGATATAAGGGAAGAAATTACAAAATCTATGAAGTAATTTCGCTATGCACCTGATGTTGCAGGGATGGATCATGAGGATTTATGCATTCACCCCGATCTGAACCTTCTAGAAGGGTTCAAAATATCAAAGTTTGATTACCTTCGATGGAAATGAAATCCTTTGGCCCATCTGAGAGCATATTGTGATCATCTTGTGGGTGTCGAGAAAAACAAAGCGTTGCTAATGCGACTTTTCAGCTGAAGCCTAAGCGAGGAGGCCTTGGAAGAGTTTACCTCCAAAGAAATAAACCAACAGGCTAGTTGGAGTGCTAGATTTTGTCAAAAGTTTTGCTTATAATGTCAAAATCGTGCTGGACCGCTATTCAATGGAGAAGATAAGACGAAAGTTAACCGAGAGTTATCGAGAATACGTCTATAGATATAGGAAGAATGCTGCCAGAGTGCGTCCTCCCATGTCTGAAAAGAAGATTATTGAAGTATTTGTGTACACCCAAGAGCCTGAGTTTTATGAAAGAATGATACTGCTCATTGGAGCAAAATTCATAGATATAGTGAAGATTGGTAAGAATATCGAATATGGACTCAAAATGGGCAAGATCACCCGTATATCAAATTCACACGGATTTTCAGGGATGTTAAGGGAAAAGAAAGAAGACGTGTCAGCTATCTCCGACGTACAAGACAAAAGGAGAACCCCTAGCAGCCACCCCAAAAAGTCCACACACCCTCAAATCCATTTTCAACTTACTCTAAGTTCATTCCCGTCTTTCATACTCAACCAGGATATCACACTCCACTCACAAACTACCAAACCCTTCCTCCCCATTATCACTCCCCACAATATCCAAACATCATCCAAAACTACCAATCTCTACTGCCAAGTTGCTCCCATATCTAACCAACTTATCAAACTCCCTCTACTAGTTACCCAATCCCAAATTCCCAAATCCCACCGTCAAATTACCAAGCACAACCATACCCAAGATTCTAGACCCTTACAACCCCCCCATCAAAACCATCCTAATTACCATTGAGTGCCTCCACTTCTACAAAATAATTATTACCCTCCTTATCCAAATGCAGATAAAAAAACCTAGGGTGTTTACTCTGCTCGCCGAAAGTTGGACAAAGCTATTCAAAAGATTGTCAGCTATAGGGTTGATCCAGCCTGCCCTTCTGAGAGCCATGGATGCTAATTTTCGCTTCTTCAGGAGCGATTAAACTTGTGCTTACCACTTTAATAGTGTTGGACATGACACTAAAGATTGCATAAATCTGAAGCATAAAATCTAGGACTTAATTGATCGTGACATGGTAATTCTTTGGACTGTCGCTCCCAATGTCAACAAGAATCCTTTACCTGATCATAATGTATTATTGAGAGAGAAAAAGATTGGTGTACAACTAAGAAGATAGTGCTAGATGGCACTGCAAGTTTAGAAAAGAGTGTGGCATCTTTAAGTATCACTGAGAAGCCAAAGATGGAGATCTTGATACCTTTTGAAGTGATTGCTATGGCACCGAAGGGAATTCCTAACAAGAAGGTTGAGATCGAGATTATAGATACCAGAAAATCAATTCAGGAAGCAGACAAAAACTCAAAGGCCGATAAGTGAAGCTGAGACAAAAGAATTTTGGAGAAGAATGTGGCCTCAGGAGTACTCTATTGTGAAACACTTGGAGAAGATACCTGCCTAGATTTCTGTATGGGCACTACTGATGAATTCACAACATCATAGACAGGCATTAGTGAGAGCATTGGAGGACAATTATTTGCTTGTAGGAACAGACAGTGATAATCTGGCAGCCATGATAAGCTGGGTTACCCAGGGTCATCGCATCAGTTTTGGCGATAAAGAGCTACCATTCGAGGGAGTAATGCATAATAAGGTGCTTCATGTTACAATCAAGTGTTAAGACATGATTCTAAATCATGTCTTGATCGACGATGAAGCTGGACTGAATATTTGCCCTTCATCCACTCTCAAGCAATTGAACTACGATGTCGAGAAAATCCAGCAGAGCTAAGTTAATGTGAGAGCGTTTGATGCTAGGCGGAGAGATACACTAGGAGCAGTAAATCTAATAATTTTCGTAGGACCTGCTGAGTTCGTCGTCGAACTTCAAGTGATGGACATCGCTACTAGCTATACATATTGCTAGGAAGACCTTGGATATATATGGCTGGAGTTGTGCCATCTATCCTCCAACAAATGATGAAGTTCATTTGGAATGAACGTGAAGTGGTTATTTATGGTGAGGGAAGCCATTCGAATGTGTATGCACCTAGCATTAATAATGTCACTAGAGGATCAGATTTCTACACGGTTGAAATAGTGAACGCTACTAAAGACGACTAGACGCTGGGACTTCCTATACCTGCTGTTTATAAGATGATAGCCACAATGATGTTGAGAAATGGGTTTGAACCCGATTTTGGGCTAGGAAAGCACTTGCAGGGTATTACCGAGCCTATCTTATTACCAACAAAATACTCAAGATTTGACCTAGGATACATTATTTTGGAGGAAGATGAGTGGGAGATGCAGAATCAGAAGGATGATCGAGCTTTGGCTTGACCAATACCGCACCTATATTAGTCATTTCCAGCATGAGAATGCAGAGGTAACGATGGTCTTGGGGGAGGGATTTTGGATGTATTTAAAGAAATTGTCGCAGTTGATGATGATGAAATAGTCCAAACGCCAGGTGTTTGAGGTGCATAATTGGATGACCAAGAGTTGAGAGAGATATCCACCTCGCTATTGATCCTCTACTTGTCTTGGTAGATGAAGAATTGCTAAATAACTTGCTTTTAAAAAATAAGTGGCAGTCCAGCGGAGGCCCGTTACCCACCTTTTACCTGGATGTTTTACTCTTGATTGATTTTGTTTTAATTTCTCTCGCAATGTCTCAAAAGGCAGATTGACCCAGGGCCATGGCCAAGGCCAAAGTTTGCACTTTCTTTTAAATGAAAGCCTCCATTTATTTCAAATCGCACTTAGTATTCATCTTATCATTTCAACTACTTCTTACCAACTATGTTTGTTTATGATTTTAGTTTAAATAATTTTAAACCTGCTAATGTCATGTCATGTCAAAAGATGAATGAATAGAATGGAGTAGATGACAATGAACTTAAGGAATAAGATGAAAAAGACATAGTACCCGAACATCTTGCCTAGGAATTGAGATAATTTAAGAATTGGGATAAGCCTCTAGATGAGACTGAGACAATGAATTTAAAAGATGAAGAATATATCAAGGAAACCAGAATCAGTGTCCATTTGAAGAACGCTCAAAAAGAGAACTAACTAGCTTGCTCAAAGAGTACATGGACGTGTTTGCTTGGTCCTATGAGGATATGCTAGGTCTGAGTACCGATATTGTCTCTCACAAGTTACCAATCAACCTAGAATTCAGTCCAGTGAAACAAAAGACTCGAAAGTTCAAGCTGGATTTGAGTCTAAAAATCTAGGAAGAGGTTACCAAACAGATACAATCTAAGGTGGTAGAAGTGACGCAATACTCCACTTGGTTGGCCAATATTGTTCCAGTGCCTAAGAAGGACGGAAAGATCAGGATCTATGTAGATTATAGAAATCTCAACAAAGCCAGCCCCAAGGATGATTTTCCATTGTCGAACATCCACATTCTCATTGAAAATTATGCTAAGCATGAGATACAATTATTCGTGGATTGCTGTGCAGGATATCACCAAATTCTAATAGATGAAGAAAATGCAGAAAAGATAGCTTTCATCACACCCTGGGGTGTGTACCATTATAGAGTGATGCCATTTGACCTCAAAAATGTGGGAGCTACTTATATGAGAGCTATGACTACTCTTTTTCATGACATGATTCATAAAGAGATTGAGATGTATGTAGATGATATTATCATCAAGTCCCGCGAGAGTTTGGACCATCTGACTTATTTGAAGAAATTCTTCGACCGTCTACGCTGATACAACTTAAAGTTGATCCTGCCAAGTGTACTTTTGGAGTGCCTGCTGGTAAGTTGTTGGGATTCATAGTCAGTCCAAGAGGTATTGAGCTCGACCCTTCTAAGATCAAAGCAATTCAAGATTTGCCTCCTCCAAAGATGAAGAAAGAAGTCATGAGTTTCTTGGGGAGATTAAATTACATTAGTCTGTTCATAGCCCAATCTACGTTGATTTGTGATCCTATCTTCAGGATGTTGAAAAAGGATCCATTGACAAACTAGAATGAAGAGTGCCAGACTGCTTTCGATACCATCAAAAGCTACTTGTCTAATCCACCGGTGTTGGTACCTCCACGAGAAGGTAGTCCACTATTATTTTATTTGACTATCTCTGATACTGCATTCGGATGTGTACTGGGCCAGCATGATGAAAGCGGGAAGAAAGAATGGGCGATCTACTATTTAAGTAAGAAGTTCACTCCGCATAAAGCTAGATATACTTATTTTGAGAAAACTTGTTGTGCTTTGACTTGGGTTGCTCAAAAGTTGAGGCACTATCTGTATACCTATACTACATACCTCATTTCGAATATGGATCCGTTGAGATATATCTTTCAGAAAGTAATGCCGACGGGAAGACTAACTAAGTGGCAAATGCTATTGAGCGAATTTGACATCGTGTATATAACTCAGAAAGCAATCAAAGGACAGGCTTTAACTGATCATCTTGCAAAAAATTTCGTTGACAATGATTATAAACTACTTAAAACCTACTTTACCGATGATGAGATATCATTTGCAGGAGAAGACATCTTCGAGGCATGCCCTGGATGGCAAATGTTCTTTGATGGAGCCATGAATTGCCAAGGTAGCGACAATGGAGCGGTCATAAAATCAGAAACCAGGCAACATCACCTGATGGCTGCGAAACTTCAATTTCGTTTTACTAACAACATGGTTGAGTATGAAGCTTGCATTTTGGGCTTGAGGATGGCTATAGACATGAATGTTCAAGAGTTGCTGGTCATTGGAGATTCCGATTTGCTGATTCATCAGGTTCAGGGAGAATGGGCTGTGAAGAACCCAAAAATTATACTATATGTGCACTTGGCATAGAGGTTGTGTAAAAGATTTTTAAAGATCGAGTTCAGGCACACGCCAAAGATATCAAATGAGTTCGCCGATGCCATTGCCACCATTTCCTCTATGATTCAATATCCGGACATGACATATATTGATCCTTTAGAGAGCAACTGGCCCATTGTTTACATATCGAGATGGAACCAGAAGGAAAGCCTTGGTATTTAGATATAAAGAAGTATTCAGAGACCGAAGCTTATCCTGAAAATGCTACTTTCAATCAGAAGAGAGCTATACGTCAGAAGGCAAACAACTTCTTTCCAAGTGGGGAAATCCTTTATAGGAGGACTCCAGATCTAGGTATCCTTAGATGTGTCGACACCGTAGAAGCTATGAAGCTTGTTGAATAAGTACATGCCGATGTTTGTGGTACTCATATGAATGGACTCCCTTTAGCAAGGAAAATCCTTCGAGCTGGTTATTTTTGGATGACTATGGAACATAACTGTTGCAAGTTTGTGCAAAAATGTCATTAGTGTCAGATACATGGTTATTTGATTTGTGTCCCTCCTCACGAACTCAAAGTTATAAGTTTTCCTTGGCCGTTTGTAGCTTGGGCATGGAGATTATCGGTTCGATAGAGCCAACTGCCTCTAATGGTCATAGATTTATTTTGGTTGGCATTGACTACTTTACCAAGTATATGGACGAAGTCTCCTACAAGTCCATGACAAAGAAAGTCACAGCTGATTTTGTGCGTACCAATTTGATATGCCAGTTTGGAATACCAAATTCCATCGTCATCGATAATGGAGCAAATCTCAATAGTAACTTGATGAAAGAGATATGTGAGCAATTCAAGATCACTCATCCGAATTCAACAGTGTGTTGCCCTCAAATGAATGGAGCCATATAAGCTGCCAACAAGAATATCAAGAAGATTTTAAGGAAAATAATTGACAGACACCGAGGATGGAACGAAATGCTACCTTATGCCTTATTAGGATATCACACAACTGTCAAAACATCAATTGGAGTAACCCCGTACTTGTTGGTGTATGGAACAGAAGCGGTGATACTTGTTGAAGTGGAAGTACCATTACTGAGAATTATTCAAGAAGCTGAGTTGAGTGATGTAGGCTGGGTTCGTAATTGAATTGAACATTTGACTTTAATCGATGAAAAGCAGATGACAACTGTTTACCATGGTCAGTTATATCAACAGAGGATGATTCGTGCTTTTAATAAGAGAGTAAGACCTCGAATGTTCAAGGTCGGACAATTGGTTCTCAAACGTATCTTTCAAAATCAAAATGAGTATAAAGGAGAGTCTGCACCAAATTGGCAAGGGTCGTACATGGTTCCCAAAGTACTATCAGGAGGAGCCTTAATTTTGTCAGATGTGGACGGTCAAGAGTGGCTAAGACCAATCAATTCAGATGTTGTTAAGAGATATTACGTTTGAAGATTTAGAGTTCCCTTTACTTTTTCCTCCTTTGTAATTGTATTATTTAGTTTCTGCATTTTATTTTTATTATTCCCTTTTAGTGAACTACATTTGATCTGAATTCTCAAGAATGAAATACGTAGGTGGCCTATGTCGGCCTCGGTCATTCCCTTATCCCTTTTATTATTTTTTCTACTTTTTTGGAATAACGTTTGACCTGAATTCTCAAGAATGAGATACGTAGGTACCCTATGTCATCCTCAGTCATTTTTTTATTTAAAATTTGCATTTTTCTCTACCTCCCGAGAGGAGAACTACGTTTGACTTGATTCCCACCTCAACGGGATACATAGGCGCCACAATGGCTCGATCATACTCCCATAAAGAAAATTGGGACAAAATTTTTGAGAGGAACTCAAAAATTCTGAACAAGAAGGTCCATCTTCGACATATCAAAGCATGGTAAAAATTTTAGTTGGAACAGAATTTTTGAGAAACAATCTCAAAAATTCTCAAGGTGCTTTTGATAAGCTATCGATCCCTGATGACATTTGGACTGGGACACAAATTTTGAGGTTGCCCTTAAAATTTCACTAAGCATCGTTACAAGTCTAAAAGTTGCCTTAAGGATTCTCAGCCTGATCAAGAATTCAGAGACAACCGCGACACACCAAGGAATCTATATCAAAGCCGAACATGTTCATCTAAGCTTTATGTAACAGGGCAATTGGCAGTGACTTTTGCTCAAAAACCCTTTTCTAAATTTGTTTGTTTCTAACGATCTTCTCTTATGTCGAATATTTTGTCAAAACGTATATTTTTCTACCTTTTGTCGACCAAGAGGTGGGAGATCAAAGCGATTTATCGGGAGACAAGACGAGGAGCAGACAACCGAAGAATCAACACAGGTCAGTTCAATTTGAAACTAAGAAATTTTCTGTGGATGCAGAAAAAATTTTTCGCAGGTCTTATCTACAAGAGAATAGCCGATACATACATACTTCCGTCTCACTCAAATCTTTAACAATTTATTATATCTCATTTTCAAATCGTTGTCAAGGCTATTTTATTTCCAGTTTCCGAAAGGGCCATTGCATGTTCATCGTCGACAAGACTATTTTATTTTTCAGTTGCCGAGAAGGCCATCATATGTTCATCGTTGATAAGGCTATTTTATTTTTTTCAGTGGCTGAGAGAACCATTGCATATTCATCGCCGACAAGGCCAATTTATTTTTCAGTTGCCAAGAGGGTTATTGCATATTTATCACCGAAAAAGCCATTTATTTTTCAAGTTGCCGAGAGGGCCATTATATATTCATCGTCGAGAAGGATATTTTATTTTCAAATTGTCGAGAGGGACATCATAATCAACATGTTTTCGAGAAAGACATCATCATTCATTGTCGAGAGGGCCATTATCATGATTGCATATATTGATTCATTATCTATCATGCCGAAGAGAAAAATATATATCAAGTATGGTAAAAGATACCATCTCTAATTTAAATTATGATTTTACTAACATTTTATTTTAGTTATATCGAGAGCATCTGAAAAGGTGAATTCTCAAAACAAACCACAGGTTGGACATCATCAAGTAGGATGCAGCACAACATGAAACTTTTTTTTAGCAGCGAACTGGGACATAGTCTGAAGAAGGACGTCAAACCCTTCGGATATGAGCTGAAAAGCTACTATCACCATAATCCAATCACACCCCTGTCAGAAGGCATGTGGGTATTTCTTTGAGTTCATTAATTTTCAGCTTTACCTTCGGATAATCTCAACTCTCGTCGAAGGCAATATTCCAATCCGAGTGACAATGTACTAAGAGTTGTGAAAACTATGTCTGTGTAAGTTCTTAATTATGAGTGTGAAATGTGCCACATTTGTGGTTAAGAGGTTTCAAGTGTCTTTTTCATAACTCGATCTGTTTGCCACTCCTCCTGAACCAGAGGTTATATCAGAATGAGAGATTTTCTCTTCAACAGATAGAGTCGAACTACAAACAGCCTTATTCCTAAGTCTAAGGATATGTAGGCGGGCTTAATTTAAAAAACTTTGTTGTATTCTAGTTTGCTCTAAAAATCTCATTCCCAAGCATGCTAATTTATACATAATTTGATATTGGGATAGCTTTTGAATTCTTTCAAAATAGTGCATAAGATTAAGCGTTTTGAACTACAAGTGGCCTGAATTCTCATGTAACCTGAGATAGGTAGAAAGTTCAAAACCAGGGTCCGATCGTAATTTTCCAAAGTCCATACCAAGAGTATTCGGAAGATGGAGATGCGGTCGGTTAAACAATAGTTTAGTCAAATTTCTTTGTCCACGATCTCTTCCATCGATCATACCCAAAGAAAAGAATATTTTTTGCCACCCAATTTTTACTATCCACAATATGAATTAATTATGGAGCTTTTAATTTTGACAATTTAAAATAATTAATTTTCAAAATCTGAAAAAAAAAATTAAAATAAATGCCTTTTATTTTAAAAGGGTATTATTTTGAAATTAATTTGATTATTTCAGATTGATAATATTAAAAGCTCTTAAGTTCATTTGTATTAATTCATCGTATAGTCAAATTAGTCAACCAAATTCAATTTGATTACCTCTAATTGGTTGAAATTGCAATGGGATTGGCCAATTTCTAAATCAAATACCCTTACCCCTTGTGCCCATTTTCAATCCTTCTTTTGGACCTATTTTAATAAATTTTGGACAAAGATCTTGGCCCAAAATACCCTAAACCCGGCCCAAATTCCATTTTTCAGCCTACATTGTGTAACACCCCACATTTTACATGTACTAATGCTATTTAAATGAAGCATGATATGGTTTGGTTAAATTAGCGTCAATTTTAAAAGTGCTTGAATCTCGTGTTAATAGGCGATATGTGCGTCTAACGCTTAAGAGTGTCAAGTGTATACATGTTTTGTGCTAAACTGAGGAGATCACAACCCTAAACAAAATGAGTAAATTAAGGTTCTTGTAGGACTTAATAAGCTAGTAGGTGTTAGACCCCGTAATTAATTCAATCGAAGTAAATCGTTTAATTGGAAAAGTTATGATGAACATGGCGTAATTTAAATTGAGTAAGTTCGCGGTGCTTAATTATAATTGGAGCGTATATTTTAAGTTGGAGTCGGGAGTCCTCAATTGGATTAAAAT
>JAOTQJ010000099.1:10380301-10405142 GCA_025642045.1 Solanum sejunctum | reverse complement strand
AAATCTTTAAACCATGTTTTAAATAGCACTTACATTGCAACCTCAAAATCATATAAACATGCATAATTGTCATGGGGATGGTATGAAGGGGATCCTAAGACAGGAGAGTCGTATTACCTCAAGCTTGATCAGAATGGAAGAGATAAGGATATCACTTCTTCATATCAACTTAGGCTTCCCATGTGGTACTTTTGACTTGTTAATTCCTCCAAAGGACTTTGACAGATGCCACATCTTTGTTTCTCAACCTCTTCACTTGCCTCTCAAGTATTTCCACTGAGACTTTCTCATAAATCAAGTTATATTCTACGACTCCCACAATATCCAAAGGTACTATAAAACTTGGGACACCTATACACTTCCTTAATAGAGACACATGGAAGATCGAATGAACCATACTCATCTCCGTAGGTAACTCTAATTCATGCGCAACCTTACCAATTCTCCTTACAATTCTATAAGGCCCTACAAACCTTGGGCTCAACTTTCCCTTATTGCCAAATAGGACCACGCCCTTCATAGCTGAGACCTTCAAATACACCTAGTCACTAACATCAAACTCAAGATCTCTCCTTCTTGTGTCGGAGTAGGACTTTTGCCTACTTTGATCTGTCTTCAATTTCTCCTTATCAATCTCACTTTTTCCAGAGCCTCCATGACCAAATTCGGTCCTAATAAGGCATTTTCCCACACATCAAACCATCCAATCGGGGATCTATATTGCCTACCATATAGGGCTTCAAAAGAAGCCATTCCAATGCTAGAGTGATAGCTATTGTTGTAAGCAAACTCAATGAGTGAAAGATATTTATACCAACTACCCTTCACTTTAAAACATAAGCCCTAATCATATCCTCAAGAGTTTGAATTGTCATTTTGGCTTGACCATTCGTTTGAGGATGAAAAGTCATGCTAAGCTTGACTTGGGTACCAAGACCCTTTTGGAAGAATCTCCAATAGTGAGAAGTGAATTGAGCACCATGATCCGAAATAATAGACAATGGTACCCTATGCAACTTGACCAACTCATATATCTTGGCATAATCTTTGGCACCGTAAGTTATTTTAACCAGTAAAGAGTAAGCTGATTTTGTCATTCTATCAATAATAATCCAAATAGAATCAAAGTGATTTCTAGTCTTTGGTAAACCAATCACAAAATCCATATTGATTTCTTCCCAATTCCAAGTAGGAATTTTTATGCCTTGGGCTAGGCTACCGGCCTTTGAGGTTTGATTTTGACTTATTGGCAATTATGACAATCGGATATGAACTTGGCAATATCTCCTTTCATACCACCCCACCAATATACTTCCCCAAGTCTTTATACATCTTTGTAAAACTAGGATGAATAGAGTAGGACGAATTATGTGCCTCTTGCAAAATCAAATCCCTTAACCTATCAACATTAGGCATGCCTAACCTACCTTGGTATCTAACGACACCATCTAGCCCTTAGAACAAAATCTCCACTTTCTCATCTTTCACCAAAGCCTTTAATTCTAGAAAGGTGGGGTCAACGTCTTATTTGGAATTGACCTCTTCAATCAAAAAAGATTTGGAACCTTCAATTACCACCACACCTCCATTTCTAACTTCATTCAACCTAACCCCCAACCTAGATAACTGGTGAACCTCTCTAACGAACTCCTTATTACTATCATTGATATAAGTTACACTTTCCATGGACAGCCTACTTATAGCATTGACCATGACATTAGTCTTGGTGGGATGGTAGTGCATACTCATGTCATAATCCTTAAGGAGTTTCAACTACCTTCTTTGTGTCAAATTAAAATCTATTTGTGTGAACACATATTGGAGACTCTTGTGGTCGGTGAATACATCTAGATGAACCTCATATAAATAATGATGCCATATTTCCAAAGCAAACACTACAGCCGCTAACTCGAGATCATGGGTGGGATAGTTACACTCAAGAACCTTTAGTTGTGGGGATGCATATGCTATGGCTTTGGCACTTTGCGTCAACACCTACCCCAAATCAATCCTTAAAGCATCACAATAAACCAAAAACCCTTCTAACCCTTCAGGTAGAGTCAAAATAAGGGCAGATATAAGCTTGTCTATAAAAGTTTGAAAACTCTTTCATATTCATTGGTCCAAACAAATTTTTCCTCCATTTTGAATCAATTTTGTCAAAGGGGAAGCAATTGAGGAAAAACCATTCATAAATGTCCTATAATACCCTGCTAAGCTCAAGAAACTCCTAATAACCATTGGAGTCAAGGGCTTAGGCCAATTTCTCATCACTTCCATCTTTTTAGGGTCCCATTTAATCCCATCACAATGCCATATGTCCTTCGAATGAAACTTCCTTCAACCAAAATTCACATTTATCAAATTTAGAAATAACCTTTCATCCCTCAAACTTTGCAACAGTACTCTCAAATGCTTCACATACTCTTCTCCACTTCAAAGGTAAACCAAAATATCATTAATGAATACCACAATAAACATGTAAAGGTAGGGTTTAAAGATTCTATTGATGAGATCCATAAATATTGTAAGAGCATTAGTTAGGCCGAAGGACATCACCAAGAAGTAAAAATGCCCATATCTTGTTTAAAAAGCAATCTTAAGAATATCGCACTTCCTTGCCCTCATTTGATGGTATTCGTACCAAAGGTCAATCTTAGAGAAGTGACTAGAGAAATGACTAGCCCCTTGTAGTTGATCAAACAGGTCATTTATCCCGGTATTCGATGCACATTCTTCTTTACAAACAACACTGGTGCACCCCAAGGTGACTTACTAGGCCTTATAAAACCCTTCTCCAATAAATCTTTTAGTTGATTCTTTAACTCCACTGAGGCCATACGGTAAGGAGAAATGGAAATGGGTTGAGTACGGGGAGGAGATCTATACGAAAATCTATCTCCCTTTCAAGAAGGACACTAGGAAGTTTATCGGGGAAGACATCAAGAAACTCATTGACAATTGGAACCAATTTGATAAGAGGGACTTTAGAACCAATATCCCAAACTCTAATAAGATGGTAAATCTAACCCTTAGAAATCAATTTTTGGGCCTTAAGACAAGAAATAGACCTACCCTTAACCACTGAATTATGACCTTCCCACTCAAAGACGGGCTCATTAGGAAATTAGAACTTAAATATGTGAGTACTATAATCAATAGAAGCATGATATGCGTGTAATCAATTCATCCTAAGAATAAGATCAAAATCCACCATGTCAAGCTCAAAAAAATCACAAGGCAATTTTTTATGCAATATGGACATAGGATAACCTATATAGACTTTTCAAGCAATAATGGACTCACCCCAATGGGAGTAGACACCTCAAAGGGTTCACATAACAATTCAAGACATACATGAAGCTTGTCAGCAACAAAAGGAGTAATGAAAAAGAGAGTAACACCTGGATCTAATAAAGCATACACATCATAATCTTAAACCTTTAACATATTGGTAACAACATCGGGTACCTGCTCCACTCTTTGCCTCCCTTAAAGGGTATAAAACCAATTATGATATGGAGCACCCCCTAGTTAGCCTCCTTGTGCCCCTTAATCAATATGAGCACCTTGTCCTTGAGGATGACCATCTTTACCCTTTTCTGAGCGTAGGGCCAATCAACAACCTTGTGGCCTACCTTTCCACACCCATAGAAAGCATTCAAGTCCCTCAAGCATTTGCCACCATGATTTCTTCCATATTTTGGGCACCTTGGAGAAGTCAACCCACCGTTGCCACCTTGATCCTTAAGGTTAGGCACCCTATGATTATAAAATCTTTTGTTTTGAGAATTGGAGGGTCCTTGGCCTTGGAATTTGTGACCTTGTTGGAAATGGCCACCTTTAGCACCTTGAAAGTCACCATCATACTGAGCCGTCTTGAAATCTCCACTCCTTATCTTCCTAAGCTTATTCCCTTCAAGTTGCTCAGCATAAGTCATGAGCCAAGATAAGTCCATATCACCCATAAGCATAGAGGTGCGATATTTTTAATTCACCAAGTCGGACACCCCCGACACAAACTTGTTAAATCTTGTCCTAGAGTCAGCAACCAAGTGAGGAGCATATTTTGAGAGGTTGTTAAACTTAAGGGAATACTCTGTCATGCTCATGGAACCTTGTTTGAGATTCATGAGCTCCATCATTTTTGTCTCTCTCAATTCGACAGGGAAGAATCAATTGAGGAAGGTGGCCGTAAACTCCTCCCATGGAATGAGATCATTGTTCCCCCTCTCAAGTTTCCATTGAGTAAACCAAATTTATGCAATACTCTTGAGTTGATAAGCCACAACTTCCGCCTTATCTTCTGAACTCACCCCCATAATAGCAAGCATTTTATATATCTCATCAATGGATTCTTAGGGGTCCTGTTACATTTTGGATCATGGAACTCTCGAGGGTTCATCCTTGTGAAATCCCTCACTCTTGAAGTGGGGTGGGCACATGAGGAGCTTGGGATCCTTGGTTCAATTGGTTGGTTATGGTTTATGCCGACATGGAAATAATATTTTAGCATTCGACATTCGTGATCCATTCATCTTGAGGATCTCAATGAACCAGATGGGCTGGACCCTCTTCGAGTATGAAAGCTATTTGTGTCATTGTCCTTGGCAGCATGATCTAAAAGATCAAAAGACCACCATTAGGGAAAGGAAACCTTATTTTAAATCTAAAGCATGACATGGATCATGAACAAGTGAACTTTTTCCTAAAATGCCTCATAGTCTCATATTCATAGTTGTGGCACACTTCACAACCATGAACAAAACTCTACTTAATGCGGTGTGTTAGATTTTTGAGGACCATTAACAAACCTAGTGTTCTGATACCAAGATTATCATGATCCAAGCCTAGGCCCTAGATGATCCCAAACAAGCCTCTTAAGCATACATAGCATATCCTTGGATTCACAAAAGCATAAAAGACCAATAAACATATAGCACATAGTTACTAAGCGAAATGGGACTTTGGACTCACGTTATGGGGATGTTGTAGGAAAGAAGATAAGCATGAATTAACTAGCAAATAAGTCGGTCGGGTAAGTATGACCCATGCTATGGGGCATTTAGGGACTTGGGACTTCCATCATATCATCAATATTCAGAAAGCATAGAAGGAAAAAGGGACTAAGGAAAGTCTTCCATAGTTTCATAAATATAGAGTGAGTCATACTCAATACATAAATAACCATATCCAACAACACCTCTAGTATGAGCAGAACAGTGGCCAAGATGTCTCCCCGACTCACCCTCAAAAGATAAGAAAATCCAAAATAGATGTATCTTAATAAAGTATGAAATTAAAGTGGATGTTATCCCCAAAATGGAGGACTCACCAATAGTAGTCTTCAACAGATCTAGCTAGCCACGTGGAGGAATAGGATAAATAGGAGCTTTGGCCCCTACATGGTTAGATCATAGGCAAAAAAAGTATACATTAGTATATGAAATGTAAAATATATGCAGGGTGCAATGCAACAAAAGGCATAAGCCCTAATAGTCAAAATATATAATCATAATCCATAGACATAAGCTCAATATGATATGTATGATTAATGCTTAATTTAAAACATGATGCATAGAAACCATCAAACTTCCATAATGTATCATACATATGGGGGAGGAGACCCTAACAGACATATAATACCAAGTGAGCTAGTACTTAGAATCTCGATATTCACTCCACACAAAATAAAGGAGTGGTTTGTTTGCAAAGGTAAACCAAGCTTGACCCCCACATAGGGGTTAACTTGTCCTAGTTGGATCCACTAGTAAAATTTCATTAAGGGAAAATAATATAAACCTATGGTGGCATATAGGTAAGAGACCAAGACTTTATATAAGGACTCCTTGGGTCGAGCCCCTACCTTAAGCCTCTTTCGGTGCTAAGTCTATTCCTACGAAATACTTGAAATAATCATACATTTATCATAACTTGAATGACATGTAAAAGATGATAACATTGCAAGAGTAGCGCATTCATATACTTGAACCATACATATGGGAGTATATCTTATATAAAGAGTAAAAACATGGCATAAACTCAACACCTTCTAGTAGGCATTGCATTACACATTAGGGTAGAGAATGTAATATGCTTGACCCCTACTAGTAAGCTTTCGTTTATACATAAGGTTAAAAAAGTTATCATGCTTGACCCCTTCATATAGACATTATTCACTCATAAGAGGGTAGAATATAGTATAAGGGCTCAATATTTTACTTACAATCATAAAAACTTTTCATGAGTTCAATGCATGCTTAGGAGCCCATAATTTATCATAATATATTTGTCTTGTAATTCATGCAATAATCATTCATCAACATTAGAATCTTTGTCATGTATGTTTAGTCAAACATGGTGGGTACATGTATATATTCTTAAAATCATGCAATTCAAGGGTATGACACAAGAGAGGAGTAAAAGCAATTCATTTTAAGTTTATTCAAATCAACCCACCATTATTGTAGTAAAACCCTTATTTTGAATATCTTGAAATTCAACTAAAACCACAAGTTTTTTCATAGCTTTACAAAGCATCATAGAGTCCGTAACTTTAATATCATAATATCCATCACAATATCAAACCTCAATGGTACTTAAGCATAATTAAATCATTACTTGAAGAATCCAAATAGAAATAATGTGTACAATGCATAATAATAAAATCATATGTAAGAGTTCATAAATTACTCATAAGATCCATAAATTTTGTGTAGTTGAAGGGCAAGAATGGCTGGAATTGTGGGAAGGAAGGTTCGCAAAATCAAACTCACATACCTTGGTGTGATAATGGTGTAGAAAATCTGATTTGGAGATGGAGGATTTGGAACCCTAGCTTGCCCACACACTTGAGTACCTTTAGAGAGAGTTATGAGAATTTTGAGACTTAGGGCTTTTGGAGAAATGAATTGAAGTGAGGGTGTGAAGGGTGTATAAGGCTGAAAAGGGGTTATTTGCGACCTTAAATGAGGTAGCTTGAAATATGCAAAAGAGGAAAGGCAAATTTGCCCCTATTAAAATCTTGGCAGGGTAATTCTACAAGACCCCATTTATGGGCGGTATCATTTGATGTCTTTTCAGACTTTCATAGACCCCCTTCTCTGATTCTCACTCTACGAAATGATCTACGACTTATAAAATACTTTACGGGTCATTTGATAAGTCGTAGATTGAGCTCCTAAAGATCCCAATTTTCACCAAGTCTTCCCAAGTTCTACGAGCCCATATATGGGTCCTACTCCAATTTACGACCCTTAAACCCCCTCGTAAAAGCTAACAATTCAAATTTTCCAAATATTACTTTCTTGCATCTTTCATACTTATCATAGAGGGGGTATTACACCAACTATGGCCTCTCACACATGATGCTCAAAGACATGCCTAAATTGAAGACCAAAAGGCAAAACTCCCAAGACCTTAGTTGTTGAGTCCATTTTGAGGCTTTGAACTCATAAACCTATGTATCATGATATCTTTCCCCTCAACTACAACCGGTAGAGCAATAGTTGAAGGACTAAGCTAGAATTAAAGACCTACCTCAAATCTAAGCTATGCAAGAACCCACAAATCAATTCAAGTAATTAAAATAATTTGGGAGAAACCCTCTTGAGTTTGCAAATAAATCATCTACTAAGCATGAAACCAAGAGAAATAATCAAGACTCATATATAAATCAATAAGCAACCTTCAATTAAATCTACAAATTTAGCTTTTAAGAACAAGGAAATAAAGAGTAAGTGAAAGATAATACAAGTGAAGCCCACACTCTTCATTACTCAAAAATTTATAGAAAACTTACTCTAAATCCTCACTCTAAACTAAAATCTACACTAAAATATGTTCTTCTGCTTTTTAGATGAATGAATATCCAAGTATATGTGAATCAGTTAAGAATACGGGTTAGGAGTGCATGTATATTGTGAATTTGGGATTGAATATGGTGAAATTCCAGAATTATTCCAATGCTAGTCACTGTAGTATTTTGCGATTGTGCTCAGCATTCCGCCATCATGGACGTTATGCCTCATTAAGCTATGCATTTGCGACTAGGACTATTACATTTGCGCTTCTCTAGATATTATGACCGTGATCATAGGCTTGAAGGCCTAGTTTGCGGAATGTATCTGATGCCACGTACCATGTTGTGCATTTCATATATTTTTGGCTCCAATTTAGCTTAAATCTTCATTTCTCCTTAGCTAAACCAAATCTAAACCATATGTACCTATAACATACACCATTCAAAGCATAATTAGCCTTAAGTTATGATATTAATAACACAAAATCATAAGAAAAGATCAAGAAATGAGTGAAAGTCATGCACTCATCAACACCCCCAACGTAAGACTTTGTTTGTCTTTAAGCAAAACAAAACCAAACACAGTAGGCTAGCAATTAAGCACACAATCCCAATTCACTATTACACAATCAAATCATGGTCATCACAATTATTGGTGCCAGTAATTAGCTCAAGTGTGATGATGGCTATCAAGTAACTATCTCTTATTTCAAAAGCATCTTTTTCAATTCAAATCACAATTTCTAGGGATGACCAAGTGACAATATAAATTCTCAAGGAGTGATTCAAACTTCTAGTCAACTAATAAGTTCTGCTTGACTCAAACTTAGAAAAGCATTCATATCACCAATCCATGTCAATTTGCATGTCCTCACATAAAGAAACAAAGTCTTCCACAAAAGTATTTACAATGAACAGGGAACAAGGTCTCAAACACTCACACTCCACAAAAGAACGTCTTGTGTACGCTCATGCCACACCATAGGCTTACGTTTATTTTCAATCAATATTGGCTTAATTTCACTTGGCTGTAAATCTCAAAGGGATTTTTAGGCAATACGTAGTTCAAATCACTCTATGCCTCCACATTTATGGAAGGAAGTCCATATTCATGACGAATAGAGAGTTTCCAAAACACCCACATTCAAAAATTTAGTGTTCATGTTTGTGAAAAGTAGCAATCACCAGAATTCAAATTTTAGAGACGCATTTCATCGAGCACATAGAGGGCACGCAGTTTAATCATGATTTAGACAAAATAATACCCCATCGTAAATTCCTCCCCAACAATATACAATCACTCCCCAAGCTATACCCAATCATTTAACATAATAATTCATCTTCTTAAGTTTCAACAATCATGCACAGGAATTTTTCCAGAAATCGCCCAGATAGTTAACACCACAGTAACACACATATGTGCTCATAAGTGAAGAAAATGGAGAGAAAATCTTCGCAATGGCAAGAAAGCTACATAACAGGAAAATTTTTCACTTATCTCTTACTATTGTCTGGCCACTTTCATGGCAGTGCATAGCTTTATTTGTGCCAACAAATGGAGAAGGGCTAGGAAGCACAAACTTAGAGTAGAAAGCCTAAAAAGGATGTAGAATAGGAAAGCATTAAGAGATTTTCATTTGAATTTTCGAGTTGAATTGGAGTGTCAAAGTATCTTCCACTCGTGTTTTTCTTTTTCGCTATTGAAGGACAAAGTCACAAGTGACTTATCTTTTCATTTAACTACCCTCGTCAGTTCTCCGCCTTCGCGAACCTGGAGGTCCGATCGTACTTCATCATGTTTGTGCATTCCGCAATCGCAGTCATTTGACCACCTTCACGAAATCATCTGGGTTCCAGAATAGGGCTAATTTTCTGCAACTTTGGCCAATGCCAGGCCCAATTAGGTGATTCACCCTTGTGCAGTGGGCAATGCCTAGGCCTAAAGTGCGATTAAAATGGCCCAATTTCATCCTTTTGAAATTTTTGTTGATATGTACACCCACTTCTTCAGCTCCAATCATCATGGTACTTCAAAACCTATGCAACACCACTACCAAAGACTTGAAAATTATGAAGTTCAGCCAAAAATCAGAAATAAATATTAGGAAGCTACTCTAAAATTTTAAAATAGAAGAATTTATTAAGATATGAACAAAAATTAATTCACTACCCATTTGTGTTTCTACTTTGAGGTAATGAATCTCCTCCCCAATTTCAAGATGATTATCCACTTGCACTCATGAGGAGGGTGATGAGAGACCATTGACATTTTCCACTGGTCTTTCCAACTTGCGGACTTGAATTGTGTACCCAACTTGTCACCAACTTTTCTCTTGGGTTCCATGTGTAGACATGGGAGTGTTAAGAGGTCTTCTTCAATTTTAGCTTCACACTTTATAGCCTCCAAGTAGGCAACACTCGCAACTTCAAATAAACCAATGTTATGATTTAAGATTTCCATAGCTTGCTCTTGCAACTTTAGCCTTATTTTCTCAATTTTGGCTTCTTGGATGATTATTGGGCTTAAAGGAATGCATAGGACTCATATGTCTTCCATACAGAGATCTACTCCTTTTTGAAGCTCCAACTCATAGTTGGCCACCTTTGAGCTGGAGGCCTCACTCAATTTACAACTTAGTTTTAAGCTGACCTCTAAAATGTCATATTCCCATTCAAACCGGTCCAACTCCTAACCTTTAGCAACAAGCAAGCTCTTATGATCATCCCTTGTGTTGAACAATTGGTGTCTTTGGACCACTTCTTTGGAAAGTCTAATATTCAAATCGGTGAGCCAATCTTGACTCACAACATTCCTATCTCTATTAACTTGCTCAACACTAATTTGTTCACCACGAAGTGCAATACTCCGAAGGAGATAGAAAAATGGTTTACATTCCTCAAGCATACTTTCGTCACAATTATCCATGCAAAAAAGGAAAAAAAAAAGAAAATAAAAAGTATTCACTAATAAAATCAAAAAGAGTAGACTACAAGTCCTAAATCAATTCAATACCACTATTGTTCCCCGGCAACAACATCATTTTTTATTTCACTCAACCCGTCTACTCAAAGACAGAAGGGGCAATTGTCATTGGCATATTACGTGACCTTAGAGGTCAGGATCAAATCCCACAGGGAATTATGTGTCGACAAATGCGCAGAGCAAGGACCTATGGCTATAAGATTTTGAATCAATAGATGAGTACCAACCAAGAAATCTAACTAAATTAGGGAAAATTAAACTAACAACTACTCCTAAAAAAATCACTTGGGTAAGGATTGATCAAGTAAGGGAGCAAAGATATGGGATATGGGAATCAATCAAAACTCAATTGATCCAACATACTTGGCATCAAATTGACCCTATGGGTAAGCTAGGTTTCTTGTAATCACCCTAGGTAGGGGAATTATGTTTTGCAAGAGCCAACTAAGGCCTCTTATGCAAGATGCTCAAAGACACGCCTAAACTAAACACCAAAAAGTAAGACTCCCAAGACCTTAGTTGTTGAGTCCTTTTTTAGGCTCTCAACCCACAAACCTATGGCTATCATGCAATCTTCCCCCTGAACTACACCCGCTAGAGCAATAATTGAAGGACTAAGCTAGAATTGAGAACCTACCTCAAATATACATTCTACAAGAAAATATGCAAGAACCCACAAATTAATTCAAGCAATTAAAGCAATTTGAGAGAAACCCTCTTGATTTTGCAAGTAAATCATCAACTAAGCATGCAAGCAAGAGAAATAATCATGACCCATATATAAATCAACAACTAAGCTTCAATTAAATCTACAAATTTAGCATTCAATAACAAGGAAAGAAAGAGTGAGTGAAAGATAATATAAGTGAAGCCCACACTCTTCAATCCACTCAAGAATTTGTAGAAAACTTGCTCTAAATTCTCACCCTAAACTAAAATCTACATTAAAGTGCATTCTTCTTCTTCTTAGATGAATGAATATGCTAATGTATGTGAATCTATTAAGAATAAGGGTTAGGAGTGTGTCTGTGTATTGTGATTTTGTGACTCAAAATAGTGAAATTCTAAAACTATCATGATGCTAGTGACTACAGCATTCTGCAATCGCGCTTAGCATTTTGCAATCGCAGAGGTTGTGTCTCCTTAAGCTCCATCTTCGCGATTAGGACTAGTGTGTTCACGCTTCTCTACATGTTATGACTCTACAATCATGGGACTGAAGGCCGCATTTGTAGAGTGTATTTGTTTATAGGTACCATATTGTGCATTTCAGCTTCTTTTGGCTCCAATTTATCTCCAATCTTCATTTCTCGTTAGCTAAGCCAAATCTACACCATAAGTACCTGTAACATACACCGATCAAAGCATAATTAGCCTAAAGTCAAGTTATGATATTAACAACACAATATTATAAGAAAAGAGTAAGAAATGAGTGCAAGTTATGTACTCATCACTCATATTCTTGATCGTGGTCCAAAATGCACAGTTTTATGAAGTTAGTAGGACGAAGAAGACCATAACTCATAATCCAATCTGCGAACCGTAGATGAGGCCTCATACATTGTTCCTAAATTTTAGGAAGGCAATCCATGATACCCCAATCATGATCCATGGATTATTTTATGAATTGTACATTGGCTCGTGGTCGATCCTGAATATAACACCCGATAAAATCATCAAAATATCCTTAGAAGAGATATGTGTAGATAACATATCTTCCCATGCTCTGATGAAAAATTTGAGGCTACATATGCGATCATCGTGAAAAATTGAGTGGAGAAGTAGTCTCAGTTGATTTTTAGAGCAACTGGATCAAAAGATAATTTTTTTGATGCAAAAATAAATTCCAATGAGGGTGTGTGACAGGTGTGCTATACACACTAGATGCGAAATAACAATTAATTTTGTCCAAAAATTTTCTACAGGATTAGAAAACTCGTACAGAGGATTTTCAGCAAAAAACCTCAAAAATACAGAAGGTACGCATCGTGGACCCTATGTTTCCAAGGTGAACCCTTTATTTTAGTTCATGGGGGAATTCCAGACCTTTTTCAACCCCTCCTAAACTCAGACTACAGTCTAAATAGGTTATTCCATGCGTAAAAAGGGCTTTAAACCGCATTCCTATTCCATTTTAAGTTCTTGAAAAAGACTATGGCTAAAGAGAAGAGAAGAGGAGCAAGGAATTAAGGAGTTCGAGGAAAATTATTTGAGGTTAATTTCTCAAAAGATTCACACCAGGTATGTAAGGCCAAACTAAAGCATAAGATTGTTCTCCCATGTTCCCTACTGATGGTAATAGAGGAGTCAAGAGTCTAATGAGTCTACATACGTGGTTCTTGATTATTTTCTTGAAAATTATATCTATTACATGTATTTTCTTATGTTGATGATCATCATGAACTTGTTTTCTTAAAGTGAATACTTTTCATGATATATTGTATAAACCATATATGTGAATTTGTGAAAGCATGAATGAATGAACCTAAGAATGGAGTCTAGAGCCTTGACTTGAGTATGTCGATGGTAATATTTATGTGAGTATGAGGTTAAGTTAATTAAGCTTGATTATCCTACCAGTCTTCATAATTGAGTTCTTGAGTTCTATCTAAATAACTTCTTCTAAAACCATGATCTGAGTCCTTGAGTTCTTAGATGAAAATTTAGTTAACTGAGATGAACTAAATTCCCCAAAAACAATAGAGGACTTTGGAGTTTTAGTTCATGAGTTGATAAGAGTCTCCATGAGACCAATTGAGTTGATGAGTTCTTTCACGAGGCTAATTGAGATGAGGAAGAATCTTATGAGCATTGAGTCTTGGAAGGAGTATAAAGCATAAAAATGGGTAAGAGTAAGTCCCGCTTGCACTCTTAACTATCTCACCAAGCATAGGATAAGGACTGAACCATTACTTCAGATGGACCCCTCTTGAGGTAAAGTCCCCGAAAGTAATAAAGGACTTTAGAGGTTAGAACTCTTGTGGATCATAGGCATTGCTTACCTAGAAAGTACAAAACAACTATAGCAACATCAATGAGAATATTGTACAATCACTGGCTCATAAGTGATTATTGTCAAATAAGAGAAACTGCCAAAAAGTTTCCACCTCGAGTACTTTGAGTTGAGTTGAGTTCCATTGAGTTGATTTAAGGTGATTTCCTTTGAGTTGAGTCTGAGTTGCTCAATGAGGTTTGATTTGTTGATGGGTCACTTGTATACTCTTTATTCTTACTTTAGATAGACATTTGGCATTCTGATTAAGTATATTCTGAGTTGTTGTTATTTCTATTTTATTCTACCTATTTCTGTTTCATTCAACCAATTTTCATAATCGTACATTCTACATACTAACATTACCTTTGGACTATATCTTTTTATGATGCAGAGATAGGTACTAGAGTTCATCAATAGATGCATCATTGAGGATTTGAGCATTCAGCTAAGTTGGTTAGCCTCACTTACTTCGGAGGATCATTATTTATTTTCATCTTGTTTATTAGAGTTAGACTTTGAGTTAGCTTTATTTTATTTTGAGGTAGCCATGGATCTGTCATTGGCACCATTTAATAGTGATAGAGGCTTTATAGACTAGAGTTGAGTATTAATGTTGAGACTTATTGAGCTAGTTTCCTTCTACTAGCTATTTTATTTAATATGATATTTGAGATATAGATCGCCCATTCTTATCTTTAGTGTTTCTCAGAGTTATTCTGAGTTATATTGAATAAACATATATGATGAGGCCAAGTGATTTACTTGGGGACTAGCAATAGTCTTAGGGTGCCGGCCATGTCTAGGATACTCTCCCCTGGCGTGACACCAAATCCAATTTTCCTTGTCTGTTTAGGATTTGATTTTATGTGCTTAAATAGGATTTTTTTATTTATTTTAGGATATGTAGACCAGTAGAGAACATAATATTACTTTGGTTTGAGTTTGTTCTTGGAGATTTTGGCAGACATACTTTGTTCTTACTTTCAAGTCTTCATATTGCTATTTACGTAGAGGTTTTGGATTTTCTATTCTTCAGTTATTCATTGTACATATTTAATTATGCAAACATCAAATATGATTCCATTATCTATAATGAACATGAGCAGCTAAATCCACAACTAGGCTTGTGGGAACCATGACAAACTAACAAAGTAACAATCGAATAATTTATAATCATTGAAATGTGTGTGTATATATATTATTTATCTCTTCATTTTGATTTCTTTTTAACGTAGGCCTATCTTAGAACTCGCCTTATTCTTATTTGCCTGACCAAAGGGGTTATGAAGGTAATAAGGGATAAATAACATGGTGAAATTTGCCTATTTGACGGACCAAGGATTTAGGTGGACATAACTTACCAATTATATATGCTACGAACTAGAAAAGGTTATAATTATTGTCATGCCCCGGGAGGGTACCCCAGATGTGGCTAGCACTCAGAGACTATTGCTAGTTTCAAAGCAAACCACTTGGCCTCAAGACAGTCATTCAGTAATCTATATAGCGAAAATCATTAGAATATAAGTTATGCGATAGTGGGCATCTTAAATCAATCAAATTATACATCAATGAAAGAAGGCCATCAACCATCAAATCAAACTCAATATCTATGGCATAAAATAGAATTACACGAAACTCAATTTTAAAGAGGGGAACAACGTCAACATCCAAACCACCATCTTTATATCTATGAAGCCTTTACTTTTACCATTAGGAAGGTACCATGACAGGCCATGGCTACCAAAGACTCAAAGAACTAACTCAAAATGTAAAGAAAAAAGTAAATGGTATCCTCCAAATGCAAGAGAGGACTCACTGCTGTCTGGAACTAGGAAGAAAGTAAATGGTATCATCCAAATACAAGGGAGGACTCACCACTGTTTGGAACTAGGAGTGCTAAACCTTAACGACGTGCATGTTGAAGTCCTCTATCTTTCATATTTGCGTCATAAAATGATGCAGCACCGAGTGGCATCAGTAAGTAGAATGTACGATGTATAAAATAGCTGAATAACAAATATAAGCAAAAGTAACATGGAATAATCTCAACCCATAAGATACACACTCAGAATGATAAGCACCTCTCTCATGTAAGGATAAGTAGTAGACATTAACTCATTAATATCAATCAAGACTCAAGCCATCATCCTAACATTATAGTACTAACAATGGAGAACCTAGTTGGGAATTTCTCGGACCTACAACCAACACCTATGAGCCGATAATGATATAATGAAATTATGTCGCTGCTGTATCTAACCAGTACCTTGCTAGGGTGAAAAGGTTTGGCATTTGTGGATCCATAATAACATCAAGTCCTCTTTTGGGACAAAGGAAACATCTGTTTTTCCATGGTCTAATCCTCTCCTAAGCTGGATATATAGTTATAAGTGTGAGTGGTATGCACTCTTACTCATTTCGGTGCTCGATACTTCTCCCAGGACTCAATATACTCATAAACATCAAATATTAAGATTCCTTATCATTCAGTTTCTTTCGAACAAAGGACGTCATCTTATTGCATCAGCTATCAACTCAATGGATTAGGAACATTCTTTAAGATTAAGTTCAACCCTTTTTAAGACTCTAAAGACATTAATCACATTAACATTATCATCAACACACTCACTTTAGGAACAGAACCACAACAAAAAGTACATTTATATGGTCATTGCTCTAAACATCAATCCCTAAGTTCATTATTGTAATCTTTAACAAAGAAATCATGTAGGGTTTTATATAACAATTAAAATGATCCATTTAAGCAATATTTTAAATTTGTGATGATCATCAACTTAAGAAAATACATAAGATAAGTATAATCTTCAATAGAATATTCAAGAATTTAATATATAGTACTCATAACCTTTAACTATCAACTTACTTCAATCAATGGAGAAGAAGAATTCCATATTTTGGGTTAGCCTTACATACCTGGAATAAAAAATAACTTAATCTTCTTCAAGGAATTGAACCCAAAATCTTGAAATCCTCAAGTTTTCTCTTCTTTCTCTCTCAAGAACTGTCACTTTGAATGCTAAGATAAATAGGTTTTAAAACCTTTAATTCGAAGAAAACGACCTTAATTCTTGTTTATTAAACTTGGGAGGGTTTGGGAAATGTCTAGAGATCCACTCACAAATTAAAAGAAAAGTTTTCAACTTAGAAATACCTAGTCTGCGAGTGTTACTTTCTTAGAAAATTTTCCGAATGCGTTTTCCTCCTCCCATCGAAAAATGTTGAAAAAATGTAAGTCAAGGTCCGCTCCTGGGTGAGTCGCAGCCCTGATGCATATCTTTACTAGTTTAATTATGAAAATTTATCCTTTGACTCGTTCGCTTTAAAATTCGACCGAGATCATTTTTCCACTTAATTTTCTTGTTGATCGCAAATTTGATCTCAAATTTTCAATTGGATCTTGGAAAGACGTGTTATGTGCACTATCCCATTGTAGGGGTATTTCAGTAATTTTATAGAGCATCACATTATCTTCCCCTTGGGATTATTCATCCTCAAATGTTGAGTAGAGGTGGAAATAAGGCACGAGTAGACTCAAGACTCACTAGATAACTCATACTTTCAACTCTTCTTCATCCTCTATGAACTCCACTCAGGCTCAAGAACAAGCACATAAACTAGAGAATAGAAACATCAATTAATATAGGGATAGATATATTACCACTGACATAATCATCATTTGGCATAAATAGCTGTGGGTATTTGATTCTCATGGCTTCCTTGGCTTCCCACCTAGCTTACTCAACAAATTGGTTCCTCCATAGGACTTTGACGGAGGTTGTCTCTTTATTCATTAACTTAACTAGTCGATAAAGGATTTGGACTGGAATTTTCTCATAAGAAAGGCAATCCTTTTCTCTGGTGCTCGCAATCGGGATCGTCAAAGTAGGGTCTCCCAAGCATTTCTTTAATATTGACATGTGAAATATCGGATGAATCACGTCTAACTTGAAAGGCAATTCTAACTCATACATGACCTTTCTAATCCTTCTCACAACTTGATAAGGACCGATATAGCATGGACTTAACTTCCCTTTCTTATCGAACCTCATGGCACCCTTCATGGGTGACACTTTCAAGTACACCCAATCATCTAACTCAAATTCTAAGTCCCTTCTTCTCACATTAGTGTAACACTTTGGATGACTTTGTGTGGTATTCAAACTCTCTTAATAACCTTCACCTTCTCCAAGGACTTGCGGACAAGATCAGGCCCAATCAACTCAACTTCACTAACCTCAAACCACCCAATAAGTGATCTACATCTTCTCCTATACAAAGCTTCATAAGGGGCGATTTGGATACTTGCATGATAACTATTATTGTAGGCAAATTTGATCAAAGGTAAGTGGTCATCCCAATTCCCCTTTGAAGTCGAGAATGCAAGTCCTTAAGATATCCTCCAAATTTTGAATGGTGCCTTCTACCTGACCATCTGTTTAAGGGTGGAAATTTGTACTCAGATTTACCTTAGTACCCAATCCCTTCTAAAAAGATCTCCAAAATTGGGAGGTAAATTGAGCTCCTCTATCTGAGATGATAGACAGGGGAACTCCATGTAACCTTACAATCTCACTAATATACAACTTAGCATACTCCTCTGCAGTGTTAGTCATCTTGACTGCTAAGAAGTGAGCAAATTTGGTCATCCTATCCAAGATCACCCATATCGAATCATGTTACTTTTGAGACCTTGCAGACCGATAATGAAATCCATGTTGATTATCTCCTATTTCCATTCAAGAATTTCAAAGTTTTGGGCCAATCCACATGGTTTTGATGCTCAACCTTGACCTGTTGACAATTGGGACACTTAGAGACAAACTCAACAATATCTTTCTTCATTCCATTCCACCAATAGACCTCTCTCAAGTCGTGGTACATCTTGGTGGAGCCAAGATAAATAGAATATTTGGAAATGTGAGTTTCAGCCATAATTCTCTCTCAAACACCATCAACATCGAGAACACATAATCTACTCTGGTATCTCAACACTCCATCTCCCCCTTTGGAGAAGACCATCACCTTTTGCTTGTGGACAACTTCTTTCAATTGGAGCAAGACTAGATTTTGGTCTTGCTTTTCCTTTACCTCCATCACTAAAGATGAAGTAGACCCATTTTGAACATTGACCTCGCCTCCATTGTTTTCTTCAAGTTGTACTTCCAACCGGGCCAATCTATGCACTTCCTTCGCTAACTCTTTCTTCCCTTCGTCCACATGGGCAGTGCTACCCATAGATAACTTGCTAAGAGCACCAGCAACAATGTTAGCCTTACTTGGGTGGTAGAGAATGCTCATGTCATAATCCTTGAGTAACTCCAGCCATCTCCTCTGCCACTGGTTGAGCTCTTTCTGACTGAAGACATATTGCAAGTTCTTGTGGTCAGTGAACATGTCCACAAGCATTCCATATAAGTAGTGGCGCAAGATATTAAGTGCAAATACCACCACTTCTTACTCGAGATCATGAGTGGGATAGTTCTTTTCATGAATCTTAAGTTACATAGAAGCACAGGCTATCACCTTCCCTCTCTACATCAGTGTATAACCCAGTCCAACTGCGGATGCATCACAATATATCACAAAGTCTTTTGCCCGATCGAGTAAGGTCAAAATTGGTGCGGTAGTCAGTCTAGTCTTCAACTCTTGAAAACTTTGCTCACATCAGACCAGTGGAACTTAACCTTCTTTTGAGTCAAGTTCGGATAAGGAAGAAAACCCATCAACAAATTTGCGGTAATAGCTTGTCAACCCCAACAAAATTCTTATGTCAGTTGGAGAGGTCGGTATGGGTCAGTTCTTAACCACTTCAATCTTCTGGGCATCTACTCGAATACCATCCCCTGAGATAACATGACCCTAAAAGGTTACTGACTTGGGATAGAACACATACTTCAAAAACTTTGCATATAATTCATGGTCTTTGAGAGTTTGTAAAACCTCTCTAAGATGATTGGCATGTTCGCATTCATCCTTACAATATACCAGGATGTCATCAATAAATACAATCACGAACATGTCAAGATATGGTCCAAATACTCTGCTCATCAAGTTTATGAAGGCTGCAGGTGCATTAGTCAACCCAAAGGACATGACCAGTAACTCAAAATTGTTATACCTTATCTTAAAGGTTGACTTTGGGATATCACATTCCCTCACTGTCAACTCATGGTAACCCAGTTTGAGGTCTATGTTGGAGAAGCAAGTGGCACCTTGAAGTTGGTCAAGCAGATCTTCTATCCTGGGGAGAGGGTACTTATTCTTTATTGTGACCTTGTTCAGTTACTGGTAGTCCATACACATTCTGTGTGACCCATTTTTTTAGGCACGAATAGGACAGGAGCACCCTAAGGAGAAACACTTGGCCTTATGAAACCCTTTTCTAACAAGTCTTTCAATTGCTCTTTTAGTTCAGTGGGGGCCATCCTATAAGGTGGAATTGAGATACATTGGGTGTTGGAGAGAACATCAATCTCAAAGTCAATCTCCCTATCAGGAGGGACTCCAGGCAGATCCTCACGAAACACTTTTGGAAACTCATTTACAATCAGGACTGACTCTAGAGTAGGAGGCTCAGCATCATTAGACTTAACTCACACAAGATGGTAAATACAACCTTAACAAATTAGCTTTTTGGCTCTAAGATAGGAGATAAACTTTCCTTTAGGTGCGATAGAACTCAGCTTCCACTCTAAAATAGGTTCATTAGGGAATTGGAACTTAAAAATCTAGGTCCTACAATCAATGGAGGCATTACAGGCATAAGCCAATTAATGCCAAGGATCACATCAAAGTCCACCATCTCCAACTCTACCAAGTCAGCTAAGGTACCTCTATGGTAGATCGATCCTACACAATCTCTATATACCCTCTCAGCTAAGATAGACTTACCAATAGGAGCAAAAATAGAAAACGGTTAAAGCAAACACTTTGAAAGGATCCCAAATCTACTAGCCACATAGGGAGTTACGAAAGATAGAGTGGCACCCGAGTCAAGTAATGTATAACAATTAAAAGTAAAGACTCGAAGCATACCCGTAACAATATTTAGTGCCACCTCCTGATCCTGACGATCACCCATTATATAAAGATGATTTTTCCCACCTCCTGCACCCATAGTAGTACCCCTCTGGTGATTGCCAGATGGGGGAGCTATGGAGGACTATGCTTTATTGCTTCCACCACCCCATCTTCTCCTTAGGAAATCATTCTGGAAGTGACCAATCTTTCCACATATGTAAAAAGCATTTGTACCCACATGGTACTCACCCAGATGAAGTTTGCCATACTTGCCACAGGATGGCTTTCCCTTAGAGCCTTGGGTCACACTAGCCTAGGGCTAAGAGCCCTGAGCACTAAAATTCTAGTGGCCATAAGATTTCTGATCATATCTATTTTGTTGGATGGGCACAATCGCTATAAATAGTGCATAATTAGAAGACCTCTTCTGCAAGTAGGATTTATCACCCTTATTCTGTCTTTGCTGGCCAGGCTCATGCCCTACTGACTTAGCTTTCTTGCTTGGATGCTTTTCTCTATATCTTTTTTTTTATCTTCCTCGATTTGTTGGTCATATACCATAATCCTGAAGATGTCCATACCAAGGATCAGTAATGCTGCTTTACATTCCTTCTTCATATGCCTGCCCAAGCCAGACATGAACTTTATCATCTTTGTCCTCATGTCTTGGACCATCTTAGGAGCATATTTCGATAGCTTAATAAACTTGAGACTACACTCCTTAACGATCATCTGCTCTTGCTTTAAGTTCACGAACTCATCAACCTTTGCCTCCCTCAACTCTTGGGGGAAGAAGTGGTCAAGGAACACAGTCTCAAACTCACCCCACTCAGCAAGCTCAGCATCCTCACCTCAGTTATCCTCCCACTGGTTATAACAAACATTTGCAACATTTTTAAGCTGGTAGAATATAAGTTCAACTTTTTCAACTACAGTCACATGCATAGCCCTCAGGACCTTCCACATATCATTAGTAAAATTGTGCGGGTCGTCCTCCACCTTTGACCTCGTATAGATTGGTGGATTTATTCTTAAAAAGTCTTTGAGTCTAGTTGCAGCAGTAGGCTCTTGAGAGCTAGAGCTAGAGGCCTATAGACCTCGGTTGTTATTTTGGGATGCCACTAGTTAAGTGCTCATGGTAATGGCTCCCCTGAAGTCTGCCTCTGTGGTGGAGGCTGGCTGTGCAAGAGGTGCCTGTAGAACCTCAATAGTTTTGGCAGGTCGACCCCGTCTCCTCATCCCTATTGAGTAGGGACTTCTGCTGAGGGATTCTCAGCAATTTGGGCTGAGGAATCTCTTTGGGCAGCAGTACATTTTGGAGGCATGATCTGCAAGTATGTAGCGCCCGAATTAGAAGAGAGTTTCCATAGAGTTAAACTCTATCGCACGAACTCAGAATATAGAAGAAGGTTAACCATTCCTAATGTCCTATAGCCTCCTACTTATGAAGTGTGGTGCACAACACACCCATAAATAAAACTCTTCTAGACATGACTCATAGACTTCCTAGGACTCTTGAACTCTATGATCTGATACTAAGTTTGTCATGCCCCGGGAGGGTACCTTAGATGTGTTCGACACTCATAGACTATTGCTAGTTCCTAAGCGAACTGCTTGGCCTCAAGACAATCATTAAGTCATCTATATAGCATAAATCATCAAAATATAAGTTATGTGGTCGTGGTCATCTCAAATCAATCAACTTATACATCAATGACAGAAGGCCATCAACCATCAAATCAAACTCAACATATATGGCATAAAATAGAATTAGGATAAACTCAATTTTACCGAGGGAAAAGACCTCAACAACTAAACCATCATCTCTACATCTGTGAAGTCTCTACTTTTACCATCTAGGAAGGTACCATGATAGGCCATGGCTACCACAAACTCAAAGAACTAACTCAAAATGTAAAGAAGAAAATAAACGGAATCCTCCTAATGCAAAGGAGGACTCACCACTGTCTGAAAATAGGAGTGTTAAACCTCAATGACGCATCTGCTGAAGTCCTCTATCTTTTGTATCTGCATCATAAAATGATGCAGTGCAGAGTCGCATCTGTATGTAAAATGTACAGTATATAAAATAGCTGAATAACAAATATAAGAAGCAACATGGAATAATCTCAACCCATAAGATACACATTGAGAATGATAAGCACCCCTCTCAGGTAATGATAAGCAGTAGACATTAACTCATCAACATCAATCAAGACTCAAGTTATCATCTCAACATCAGAGTACTAATAGTGGGGAACCAAGCTGGGAGTTTCTAAACATACAACCATCACCTATGAGCTGATAATAATATAACAAAGCGATGTTGCTGCGATATTCGCCCAGTAACTTGCCAGGGTGAAAGGGCATGGCATCTGTGGATCCATAAAAACTTCAAGTCCTCTTTAGGGACTAAGGAAACATCCATTTTTCATGGTCCAATCCTCTCCTATGCTGGTTAGGCAGTTATGAGTTCAAGTAGGATGCACTCTTACTCATTCGGTGCTTGATACTTCTCTCGAGACTCAATATGCTCATAAACATCAAACATCAAGATTCCTCATCATTCGATCTCTTTCGGACAAAAGACATCAACTCATCTCATCAGCTATCAACTAAATGGATTAGAAACATTCTTTAAGATTAAGTTCAACCCTTTTTAAGACTCTAAAGACATCAATTTCATCAACATCATCAATCTCATCAACACGCTCACTTCAGGACCAAAATCACAACAACAAGCGCATTTATATCGTCAAGGCTCTACACATCAATCCCTAAGTTCATTCTTGTAATCTTTAGCGAAGAAATCATGTAGCGTTTTATATAACAATTCAAATAAGCCATTAAGCAATATTTCAAGTTTGTTATGATTATCAACTTAAGAAAATACATAAGATAAGTGTAATCTTCAATAGAATAAACAAGAATTTAACATATAAAACTCATCACCTTTGACTATCAACTTACTTCAATCAATGGGGCACATGGAAGAACAATTTAATATTTTGGGTTAACCTTACATACCTGGGATCGAGAATAACTTAAGCTTTTTCAAGAAATTGACCCCAAATCTTGAAATCCTCAAGCTTTCTCTTTTCTCTCTCTCAAGAACTCTCACTTTGAACACTAAGATAAATGCGTTATGAAACTCTTAGTTCAAAGAAAACGACATTAATACTTGTTTATTAAACTTGGGAAGGGTTGGGAAATGTCTACAATGCCCCTCACAAATTTAAAGAAAAGTTTTCAACCTGGAAATACCCAGACGCCATAGTGTATTTTTCTTAGAACATTTTTCGAACGAGTTGCCTCCTCCCATCAAAAAATTTAGAAAAAACTACAAGTCAGGGTTCGCATACTGGGCGCGTCACGGCCCTAACACGTACCCTCACTAGTTTGGATTTAATTATGAAAAATTATCCTTTAACTCGGTCGCTCTAAAATTCGACCGAAACTATTTTCCCACTCAATTCTTTATGCTGATCACAAATCCGATCTCAAATTTTTCATTGGAGCTTGGAAAGATGCGTTATGCGTACTATCCCATTCTAGGAGTATTTCGATAATTTTACAGAGCATCACAATTATGAGGTTACACTGCATTAGGAATTCATGAGAAACACAATACCCTAGTTATCTTCTCTCACTGAATTCATAATACTTGTATCTTAATTGTTATTAGAATAGGTTTTAGTTATTGTTAGTTCATCATAACCCCCCCCTCCCCCCCACCCTTTCGAAATAAGTTGATTAATTTCTCAATATTGCTTTAATTATTCCAAGTCTCAACCATATTCCTCATGAGATCAACCCTAACCATTGTTAGGTTCTATATTTGAAAAGCTCCACTAGAAATAATCAACCACCACGTACGAGACCCTGGCTAGGATCTGCAAGGCGTAACATAGTAGAGGTGAGTAAACATAAATGTATACAGTAGGTTTAGCCGATTGGGTATTAGGAACTGGATAAGATATGTAACATACTAGGACATACTTTATTTAAAAATTTATGT
>JAOTQJ010000099.1:10339165-10380201 GCA_025642045.1 Solanum sejunctum | reverse complement strand
AGAATTTATGGGCTTGTATGACTTAATAATCTAGTAGGTGAGTCACCTACTTGCTTAGCTTGAAATTACTAGCTAAAAGGAGAAGAAGTTCGACGTCATTTTTGTCCAAGTTCAATTATGGATAAAATCTATTTTAAGGATATAATTTTAGCCCATATTTAGCATCATGGATGTTCCTTATTTTTCTGTCCAAGAAGAGTGTAATAAGGGCTCAAGTGTAATACAAACCACTTGACTAATTGGGGCCAAAAACGGATTAAGAGGAAGGCTGAAAATTGGAGCCTAAGTCCATTAGAATTTGATGCCCATTTTGGCCCAATTTTGGGGACTAAGATGCTGAATGTTTAGAGCATTATTATATGGTATTTGGTGGTCAAACATACCAAGGAATGTTGTCCAAATGAGGCCCTTCAAGAGGGGATTATAAGCAGCACATTTCAGTCCTCATGTAGACTTAGAAAAACTTTCAGCTTTCCCCATTTTCTCTCTACACGTTTCTTGACCTAGCAGCAACATACAAATGATCTCTTAGGCTTAATAAGGAGTTGATCAACTTTAAAGATAAAGGTAAGTGGTTATATTTGTGTATTTAGTATGATTCCTTCATGAAAATTAGAAAGTAGATGATGATATGCTTTGCTGGAAAATTCTGGACAACTTTTGTCCAAACAATTGCTGCACTCTTTTCTTTTATTTTAGTAATTTCTAAATAGTTTATGGGTTGTATTATGAAGAGAATTTGATGTTCTTAATATTATTTGAGTTATAGACATTACCATAAGATTGATTCCCAGATTTTGGTTGCATTTAACATATGAGTTTTATTGTGCTATCTTAAGTGTGATGTTGGTTGAAAGTTGTGAGTTGTTGGATTTAAAGTTGTTTTCTTATGTCCTTAATGACTTCGTAGATGATGTTATAATATTGTATTATTACTATTGATATGTTTAAATGTTTTTGGAATAGTTTGGTTAGAGTTGGAAAAGGTTTGGATTATCATCGTCGAAATGTAGCGAAGGGGGGAGTAATGTTATACTGTCTATTTGTAAGTTGTGTAGAATTGTAGTATGTTATTCCACGACTTACCCCTGATTTGGGACTATTTTTGGACTATATTAAGACTAATTTTATGTGGTAAAATTATTAAAAATAATTTTGGCAAAGCTAAAACAGTTTTGGGATTGTTGACGTCAAAGTATAGTGAAAGGGTATAACGTTATGTTGCTTGTTTGTATGTTGTGAAGAATTATTATGTATTATGTTTTGTGGGCTGTTGTGGGACTGTTAAGGGACTGAAAATAAGATATACATAACATGTACATAATAATGGTTATTAGAAAATATGTTTATAAGTGAAAAGGTTGAAGAAATGCCTTTGCATCACTAATTGAAAGCTTGTTGTCCGGGTGATCATTTTTATGATATTGGACTACCTAAAAGTGTTGTGTCGCTGCTAATACTAGTTTTATTGCCTAATGTGGTGTAGATAAATATTTGAAGGAAAGGCAGCCACTCCAACATGATAAGCAGCCATGTATCCACTCTTTCACATGTTCATATGCTCCTATATGTAGTTCCCTTCAAATCTATATACATACATGGATACCAAGTACATGAGTTCTTGTTACTAAACAAAGTTCATGAGTTGTTTCATTTCATACGCATTTCGTTGCTTATGTAACATATTCTCTTCAATGCCATGTTGTCCTAAATGTTTATTTCCATGTTATATATTGCATATGCAGCCCAATATCTCTAATATTATGACCACTAAAAGAATAATCTCAAAGGTAAATGAAAGATAAAATATACAGTTTCTGATAGGTGGTAGCCCAAGGGGTTGAGTATAACCTAGCCAGGGACAATCCTATTAAAGGGGAAGGGTGTAGCCCCAGGGGTTGAGTATAACCTAGCCAGGGACGAACACGATACAGTTTCACTACTAATCAGTTGGTCATTTACAGCTAATGATGTGCACAAACTATAAAGTAAAGGTAAAGCAATATAAAGAACATAAAGTATTCGATCCCAAAGTATATCCAACGGTGGTCTCTTATTCCACACCATTTCGTAGTTTCATTTGAAGTTGTTACTTCATATATAGTATTTTATGCCTTACATACTCAGTACATTATCTTGTACTGACGTCCCTTACGAGAGACCTGCATTTCATGCTGCAGGTACAGGTGCTAGTAGATCTCCTTAGTAGAGTTCAGGACGTTCAGCTGTTGTTACCATGCTCCAGGTTGCTTCGGAGCTTTATATATGTCTAAAGTTCATATGTTTGTATTGTATAGCTAATCGAGGCGGGGCCTGTCTCGACCCTTATCAGATACTCTTTTATTTAGAGGCTTTATAGACTATGTAAATTGAGGTGTGGTCATGTCTCATACTTTTAACATCAGGGCCCCAACGGCCTAGTCACATGCATTTCCTTTCAGTTTATATTACTGTTTAACTGTATAAAGGCATGTTAATTATATAAATCCATTATAAAATATGTAGAAAGTGCATAGATATAAGTTGATTCTCCCGAGCCTTATCGGTAATGGGTGCCAGTCCGCCCTAATAGGACTTGGGGCGTGACATTTAGGTACCTATTGTTCCCTATTATGGGGGCCTTCTATGACTCATAAAAGGACCTACAATCCATAGTTGCCCCTCGAAGGGTATAACAGTAACCCAAGGTTCCTTAACACTTACCATACGCGACCTACCTATGCGTCTAGTGCACATACAAATCATAGTAGGGTCTCATAAACTTGCCTTTTGATTAATTTTGATTATTGAAATTTGGTATGAGCCCAGTCTACGTGTCACAACCCAAGCCAAGGGCCTAGACATGACACAACGAATGGAAACCAAAAGGGACTCCCAAACAAGCCTGTTAGCATATCAATTACACATCCTTGGTCGCAAAAGCAATTAAACAACAATAAGAGAACATAAATAAGGGTAAAGGGGCTAAGGGAAGTCTCTCATAGCACAAATCATCAAAGAGTCAAAGCTTTAAGCATAATTACATAACTTGTCCAACAACACCTCTAACATAGATTAGGCGGGGGCCAAGACAACTTTCCAGGCTTACCCTCATAGTCGTTAGCATCCAAACAAGAAAAAAGTCTTTACATAACATAGGATCAAAAGCTATTGTCCTCAGAGTTGAGGACTCACCAAGCTTACTTTAAGTGATAGTACTAGCCATATGGAGGAGGAGGATAATCAAGTAGGGCTCCGGTTCCTACATGGTAACATCATGTAGGCATAAAGTATGCGTTAGTTCATTTGAATGTACTAAGTATGTAGAATGCAATGCAACAAGAGATAGGCAACCTAGTCGAAATGCATAATTAGGCAATAAATGAGCATATAGCCATATGACATGCATGAATGATGCTTAAAGTAAACATGCTTATACAGAACATGTTACATGTTAGTAAGATACCAATATTTATAGAATCTAAGGCTTACCACCCCCTTGGAGAGGTGATTGAGGAATCAACCCCTCAATTGGTTGATGGTAGTCACACCCTACCATCTATGGTGATTGGTATAGCATCCCCTCAACAAGGTGTGGTCAACTTGCAACACTATAGATACTTTTCATGCAATCAACACATATATACATTACTTTCATCATCATAAAGTTATTTGACTCATAGGCCATGCAATAGATCATCAATAGCTCAAGAACCCTAAATCAGACATTTTATAAAACACTTGGTGGGTATGTAATGCTGGTTCAATATTATGCGATTCAAGAGTGAAATCATGCAAGAAAACTTCATGTAAATCAATCCACCAAAACTTGGTAACACCCTCATGTAATATACATTGAACCCTTCATCAAATATCAAAATATATCACAGATTCATGGATCAAAATAGGCTTAAACAGTCACACTTTTATAAAATCCCAAGACAATTCATAATCAATTCATAAAATAAGAAATATCCATAGATAAATCCACTTGAAATCATGAAGTTTAATTAAAAAGAAAGGTTGGGCACCATAGGTGAAAGGACCCAATTGTTGAAATCCACGTATCTCAACTTTGGAGATTCCCTTGATGAAAATTGGAATGAAAACTTGAAGCTTGAGTAAGTTCCTTAATATCCAAAATGAGTTTAGGACACTTGAATTCGAGTGAAATATTTGGCTTAAGTGTTTGAGAGGGTTTTGGGGAATGTCTTGAATAATATAAGGTTGAAAAATGACTAAGTATAGGTGCTTTATGCATAGGAAGGCTTAGGCCCAAGACCCAAAGGCCTTGAACCAAAATAACAAAATTTGGCAAAACAATATATAGGTCTGTGCCCTGGCTGCATCGCTCCAGGAGTGCAGATCGATTCTGAAAATCGCAAATTTTAGAAAATCATATTTTGATACGATTTCTGTAAAATCAGGGTTAGACCTATTTCTAACTCAATTTTGTCCCTTGATCACTAATATGAAGTTGGATTTTTGATATCACGCATGAATTTTGAGATATATAGAAATTACGAATATAGGCATTTCTAATGCACATTTTCAAGCATTTTTTTGGGGTCGTTTCAATATTTTCCCCTTGGAAATATTCATCCCCGAATGTCAAAGAAATGTACATAAGAAGGATAATTATGAAGAGATCAGCTCCAATAAGAATGCAACAATGCAATTAAACATCATTTTCAAAAATCTCAACATAAGTGTCAAAATCACTATCAACTTATCAACATAAACATGAATACATGCAAATGATATAAGGGTTGAAACATAAGACTTGAAAACACATAGGAGACTTGAATTAGTACCTTAGGCTTGAGTAGATTGGAAGAGATAGGGATATTGCTTTTACATGTCCGCCTCGGCTTCCCATGTAGCACTCTCAAATTATTGGTTTCTCCAAAGGACCTTGACGGAAGCAACATCCTTGTTCCATAACCTTTTCACTTGTTTATCCAAAATTTCTATCGAAACCTCTTCATAAGTCAAATCGTCTTCAATAACACCCACAACATCAAAAGGCACAATGGCACTTGAGTCACCCATACACTTCCTCAACATAGACAGATGAAAGACCAAATGAACCTTATTCATATCATTGGGCAACTCCAACTCATAGTCCACCTTACCAATTCTCCTCAACACTCTATGTGGACTAACAAATCTTGGACTCAATTTACCCTTCTTACCAAAACAAACCACACCCTTCATGGGTGAGACCATCAAATAGACCCAATCACCAACATTAAATTCAAGATCCCTTCACCTCACATCGGCATAGGACTTTTGATGACTTTGAGCTGTTCTCAATCTTTTTCTTATCAAACTTACCTTCTCCATGGACTCCATAACAAGATTTGGAACCAACAAAAACATCTCCCCTACCTCAAACCATCCAACTGGGGACCTACATCTTCTACCACAAAGAACCTCAAAAGGAGCCATACTAATGCTAAAATGATAGCTATTGTTGTAAGCAAACTCAATGAGTGGAAGATGATCACCTAACTACCCTTAAACTCCTATACACAAGGTCTGAGCATATCCTCAAGAGTTTGGGTAGTTCTTTCAGCTTTGGCCATCCATTTGAGGTGAAAGGTCGTACTAAGCTTTATCTTGGTACCAAAACTTCTTTGGAAGGACCTCCAAAAGCGAGAAGTAAATTAAGCACCACAATATGATATGATAGACAAAGGCACTCATTGCAATCTAACCAACTCATGAATGTATAACTTTACATAACCTTCGACACGATAAGTAGTCTTAACCAGTAGGAAATAAGCTGACTTTGTCATTCTATCAACCACAACCCAAATAGAATCAAAACCCTTTCTAGTCTTAGGCAATCCAACCACAAAATCCATGTTGATTTCCTCCCACTTCCGATTAGGAATCTCTATATCTTGGGCTAGGCCACCCAACCTTTGATGTTTGGATTTTACTTGTTGGTAATTATTGCAACTGAATACAAACTTAGCAATATCTCTCTTCATACCACCCCACTAAAGCATGTCCATCAAATCTCTATTCATTTTTGTAGAACCGAGGTGAATAGAATAGGAAGAATTATGAGCCTCATGAGGAATGTTCCCTCTTAAGACATCAAAAAAAGGCACACACAATCTACCTTGGTACCTAGGGGCACTATCACCCCCTTGGGAGAAAACCTCCACCTTGCCATCTCTTACCAAGGCCTTCAACTCTACAAGGCAGGGTTAAGATCTTGCCTTACCTTCACCTCCTCAATCAATGAAGATTTTAAGCCATCAATAACCATAACCCCACCATTATCAACCTCCTACAACCTAGCCAACGATGAACCTATCTAGACACCTCCTTGCTACTATCATCAACATGAGCTAGGCTACCCATAGACACCTTACTCAAAGCATCGGCCACAACATTAGCCTTACCGGGGTGATAATGCATACTCATGTTATAATCCTTAAGAAGCTCTAACCACCATCGTTGTCTCAAGTTGAGATATTTTTGGGTAAAAATATATTGGAGACTCTTATGATCTGTAAACATATCAACATGCATCCTATACAAGTAATGACACAAATTTTCAAAGCAAATACCACAGAGACTAATTCAAGATCATGGGTAGGATAAATATTTTCATGCTCCTTAAGTTGTCTAGAGGCATAAGCTATCACTTTACCATTTTGCATCAAAACGCAATCCAAACCAATTCTTGAGATATCATAATACACAACGAAGCCTTCCAAACTTTCGGTAGAGACAAGATAGGAGCTGAGACAAGCTTATCTTGCAAAGTTTGAAAACTCTTTTTACACTTATTGGTCCATACAAATTTAGCCTTCTTTTGAGTCAACTTGGTCATAGGAGAAGCAATAGAGGAGAACCCATTCACTAAACTACGATAATAACCCACGAAGCCCAAGAAACTTCTAACGTCCGATGGAGTAAAAGGTCTAGGCCAATTTTTAGTCACCTCCATCTTTTTAGGACTCACCTTAATACCATCCCCCGAAACTACATGACATAGGAAGGAAACCTCTTTCAACCAAAACTCACATTTCTCATACTTAACATACAACTTCTCCTCCCTCAAGATTTGCAAAACCACCCTCAAGTGATCCACATGCTCCTCCTCACTATAAGAATAAATTAAGATATCATCAATAAATACCATCACAAACAAATCAAGGTAGGGTTTGAAGATCCTATTTATAACATCCATGAAGATAGTCAGTGCATTATTCAACCCAAAAGAATAACCACGAATTCATAGTGCCCATACCTAGTCTGGAAGGCCGTCTTAGGAATGGCACACTCCCTCACCTTCACTTGGTGATACCCAGACCAAAGATCGATCTTAGAAAAGTGACTAGCCCTTTGAAGTTGGTCAAAATGATCATTAATCCTTGGTAAAAGGTACTTATTCTTGATGGTGAATCTATTAAGTTGTCGATAATCAATGCATATTCTAAGAGAACCATCCTTCTTCTTACAAACAATAGAGGTGCACCCCAAGATGATTGGTTAGGCCGAATAAAACCCTTCTCCAAAAAATCCTCAATTGCTCTTTCAACTCCTTTAACTCAGCCGAGGCCACACGGTAAGAAGGAATAGAAATGGGTTGAGTGTCGGGAAGGAGGTCTATGCCAAAATCTATTTTTCTTTCGGGAGGAAAATTGGGAAGCTCACTAGGGAAGACATCTAGGAACTCATTAACTAATGGGACTGACTCTATAGGAGGGACCTTGGACTCAACATCCCTAACCCTCACAAGATGATGAAGACATCCCTTAGAAATAAAATTATGGGATTTAATGCAAGAAATGAATCTACCCTTGACCACAACATCACGACTCTCCTACTCAAGAATGGATTCATTTGGGAATTGAAATATATAACCCTATGGGTTCTACAATCAATAGAAGCTTAGTTGCATGCAACCAATCTATCCCAAGAATGACATCAAAATCCACCATATCCAACTCAACAAAATCACAAGGCAATGTCTTATGCAAAATGAAAACATGATAATTCCTATAGATCCTTCTAGCAACAATGGATGTACTAAAAGGAGTAGACACTTCACATGACTCACACAATAATTCAGGTTCAACATGAAACATTTTGGAAACAAAAGGAGTAACAAAAGAAAGAGTGGCACCCAGGTCTATCAATACATACACATCAAAATCAAAGACTTTTAACATACTAGTGATGACATCAGGCATATCATCTACCCCTTGCCTCCCTTAAAGAGCATAGAACCGATTGTGCCTTGGGGCACCACTTTGTTGACCTCCCCTTCCCAAAGGAATCGTATTTGCACCCTATCCTTATGGACGACCATCTCTATCCTTATTTTAATTATGAGGACAATTGATCTTCTTGTGACCCACTTCTCCACAACTATAGCATGCATTAGTGTCCCTCAAACATGTGCCGTTATAGCCTCTACCACTCCATGGGTACATAGGATTTGGCACCACACCAACACCACCTTGGACCTTTGGGTTGTCATTAGCAAACCTTCTATTAGGAGCATTTGAAGACCCATGACCTTGATGAAATCGGCTACCCTTGGGACCTTGGAACCTTCCTTCAAAATGGGCCCTCTTGGCCTCATTACCCCTTCTTTTTCTCAACTTTCCCCCTCTAATTGTTCATCATAAGCCATGAGGCAGGACAAGTCCATATCACCAATCAACATGGCGGCGCAACATTCTTTATTTACCAAGTTAAACACACCCATAACAAACTTATTCATCCTAGACCTCGGCTCGGCCACCATTTGTGGAGCAAATTTAGAGTGTTAGTTGAACTTAAAGGCAACATATTTAGAGTGTTAGTTGAACTTGAGGGCATACTCCCTCACACTCAAAGACCCTTACTTCAAATTCATGAACTTCATCATTTTGGCATCCCTTAGCTAAAAAGGGAAGAATCGATTGAGAAATACTGCCTTAAGCTTCTGCTAAAGTATCACATTGTCATTCCCCTTCTCCTCCTTCCATTGAGTGAACCATATTTGGGCCACCTTTTTGAGTTGGTAGATCGCCAACTCTGCTTTCTCCTCTAATTTAACACCCATGATAGACAACACTTTGTATACCTCATCAATGAATTCTTGAGGGTCCTCATCCACTTTAGACCTACGAAACTCCAGTGGCTTCATCCTCATGAAGTCCCTTACACAAGATGCCAGAGTAGAAGAATGAGGGGCTTCAGTCCCTTGGTTGATTTGATCAGTCATAGCTTGAGTTGGCATGACAATAGCATCCCAAAACTCTTCATAAGTAGTTGTTCTTCATGTGTACGAGCTCTTCTTCCCCTTCGGATAGGCATGATCTAGCATAGCAAAGAACATTTATTATGGGAAATCCTTACCCTAACTTCTATAGCATGACATAGATCAAATAGAAGGGAAATATTTCCTAAAATACCTCATAGACTCCTATTTATAGTTGTGATGTACTCCACAACCAAGAATAAAACTCTAATCGACGCAGTGTGTTGGATGCCGATGACCATTAACAACCTAGTGCTCTGATACTAAATTTGTCATGACCCAAGCCTAGGCCTAGATGAGACACGTTGAATGGGGAAAATGGGACCCTAATACGAGCCTCTTAGCATATCATTTATACATCCTCGGTCGCAGAAATAATTAAATAACAATAAGAGAATGTAAATAAGGGTAAAGGGGCTAAGGGAAGTCTCTCATAGAATAAAACATCAAAAAGTCAAAGCTTTAAGAATAATTATATAACTTGTCCCATAACACCTCTAACATAGATTAGACGGGTGCCAAGATAACTTTCTGGGCTCACCCTCATAGTCATAAGCATCCAAATAAGAAAAGATTCTTTACATAATATAGGATCAAAGGCTATTGTCCTCGGAGTTGAGGAATCACCAAGATTGCTTCAAGAGATAGTACTAGCCAGGTGGAGGAGGATGATGATCAAGTGTCACTCCGATTCCTATATGGTAATATCATGTAGGCATAGAGTATGCATTAGTCTGTTTGAATATACTAAGTATGTAGGATGCAATGCAATAAGAGATAGGCAACATAATTGAAATGCATAATTAGGCAATAAATGAGCATATAGCAATATGACTTGCATGAATAAATCTTGAAGTAAATATGCTTATATAGACATATTACATGTGTAGTAAGAGACCATAATTATAGAATCTAAGGCCTACCACCCCCTTGGAGAGGCAATTAAGGAATTAACCCCTCAACTGATTGATGGTTGTCACACCCTACCACCCATAGTGATTGAGGTATTAACCCCTCAATTGGTTGATGGTAGTCACACCCTATCACCCATTGTGATTGAGGTATCAACTCCTCAATTGGTTGATAGTTGTCACACCCTACCATCTATGATGATTGAGGTGTAGCATCCCCTCAACAAGGTGTCATCAACTTGCAACACTATAGATATGTTTCATACAATCAACACATATATACATTACTTTCATGATAAAGTCACTTGACTCATAAGCCATACAATAGATCATCAGTAGCTCAAGAATCTTAAACCAGATATTTTATCAAACACTTGGTGGGTATGTAATGCTACTTACAAATCATATAATTCAAGAGTGAAATCATGTAAGAAAACATAATGTAAATCAACCCACTAATACTTGGTAACATCCTCATGCAATATACATTGAAACCCTTCATCAAATATCACAATAGATTATAAATTCGTCACTCAAAATATGCTTCTAGTTCATAATCAATTCATAATAAGAAATACCCATAGATAAATGCACTTGAAATCATGCAATTTACTTAGAAAAGACGGTTGGGCACCATGGGTGGTAGGACCCAATGGTTGAAACCCACATACCTTAACTTTGGAAATTCCCTTGATGAAGATTAGAATGAGAACTTAAAGATTGAGTGAGTTCCTTAAGATCCAGAATGAGTTTGGGACACTTGAATTTGGGTGAAATATTTGGCTAAGTATTAGAGAGGGTTTTGGAGAATGTCTTGAATGATATGAGGTAGAAAAATGACTAAGTATAGGTGTTTTTACGCATAAGAAGACTCAGGCTCAAGAACCAAAGGTTTTGGACCGAAACAACAAAAATTGGTTCAAATAATATATATGTTTGCGCCCTAGCCACGTCGCACTAGGGGTGCAGATCGATTCTGGACATTGTAAATATTGGAAAATCAAAGTTGCTCTAAATCGGGGTTAGACCCATCTTCTACTCAATTTTTCTCCTGATCATGAATATGAAGTCAAATTTTTGATATAACGCACGAATTTTGAGATATATAGAAATTATGAATATGGAAATTTTTGAGGCACATTTTCAGGCTTTTTTTTGGGGTCATTTCACTATGACTCGTAGTCACGGCTATGAGTCATAACTAAGACTCACACCTATGTAGTATAAAATTTTGCTAGGTACCTGTAGACAGGGAGATTAGTACGACTCGTAGTCTCCACTATAAGTTGTACCAAGGCCTCGTACTTGCAACCTGCAATTGGTGCAGTGTTGATTTTATTGACTATATTCCTTTGTTGTTGTTTATTTCTGTTCTTTTGTCTATTTTTGTTGTTTGATCTAGTAATTTAGGGCTAAATATGGGTTTGTGATGAAAAGTTCTGGTACAATGGCTCCAAAGAATATAAATACGGCTATCTGGGCCTTCAATAGGAGGCTAAAAGGTAAGGACTCAAATAACGAACGTTTTGAGGGGTCAAAGGAGAAACCAAATGGCTGGATTGACCTTGAGGCTCATAGGCCTTAAACTAGAGCTTAGACTGCACAGACTCTCTATGGAAGCTAAGAGTACCTCCCAGTTTAGTGAGGAGGGAGGCGTAGATTAGTCTGAGTCAGATAACGTGCCCCAGGGTGGAGAAGCAGCCCAATCTTCGACCGACCCATCCATTTCTTCTGATAAACTCAGCATCACCAATGGGGGATCATGGGCATGGAAGCTATCTATAGGTAGGGGTTGGAGCCTAAGGGGAAGAGAAATCCCTTGCAACTATTCTACGAGGATCCCCAACTAGTTGATTCTAGCCTAAGTCATGTCCTTGCCTTAGAGGCTGAGATAGCCAAGCATGGTCTCACGTGGCTGATGGCAAAGTTGGGTAAGTACGCTCTGCTTCTAGTATAGGAGTTTTACACTTCTTATGTTGCCATTATTCTACAAGATCTTCCAAAGGTGAAAAAGGCCCTTTAGCAGCCCCGGTTGAGAGAGGTTCTAGTTCTAGGCCTGCGGGTGGATATTTCAGAGAAACTATACATTGAGTATAGTTTGGGCATACTTACAGAGCGTCGAAGTCCACAACCAAGTATAACAACTAGATTGACAAGATGGATGAGCTATTATTGGGAAGAAAATTGACCAGAGGATTGCTACAGTGGATGCACAGGTCAATGCTTTCAACACTAAAGTGCAGAAGAGATTTGATGGGACCCAGTCTGTTGATATGACCACCTTTTAGTAGGAGTTGGCTAAGTTTTAAGGTCGACTTAATTGCATCACTAGTAGCCCTAATCACAGTTCCTAAGCAAGCACCTATGGAGAAAAGACTTGATTGATCTATTTGCTTTAGACGATCCCCTACATGCTCCCGGGAAGAGCCCGATAGAGAAGACTAATGCAGAGAAGGGCCATAAGTGGTAGAGGACCTCCGAGGAGGAGAAGGAGTAGAAGAGAGCTCTAGAGCTTGAGAGATTGCATGGAGTTGCCTTATCTAGCACAACTACAGTCTAGAACATTCCAGTAGAGGGAGCCACTCATGACCAAAAAGATGCCATGCTTGAACACCTTTTAATGTTTGCTATTTTGACCCTTATTTTTATTTATTTTTTGTTATATACTTTGAAGACAAAGTACATTTATTTTGGTGGAGTATGGGTAGTCATGGATTAGGGTAAAGTTTGAGTAGTCTTCAGTCTATAATTATCCTAGTTTTAATATCCCAAGGTTTCTTGCTTTGTTTCTTTTGCCTTATGGATGTTTTTTATTTTTATTTGAACCGACATGTTTTAGGTGTTTTGGATAATTTGTTGATATAAGGTGATTACTTTTGGCATGTGCATGATTTTGAATAGTTTTTATAAAATGTTTTGGAAAATTGGTACCTATAAAATTTTTGTGATTTGTAGTTATTTTAGCAATCTTGCATGTTTAAGGGTTTGTGGCAATGTTTGTTCTAACTAAGTGAAGGCAAGTTGATACTTGAAGCATGATCTATGCGTCTAGTTGGCTATGTATGCAATGCCATGTGTATGTGAGCTGAATTTTGTTGTGTTCATGCATTGTTTACTATTCTGAAATTGCCTTGTTTCTCTGAGTTGGACTGGAGACTGTGTGGATTAGGAAGGAATCTTGGCCTATTGTTCTTAATTAAGTCCACTTTTGCCTAAATGACCCACCAAATGAAAGAGTTTACCTGTTATTCCAAATGTTTGAGCCTTACATGAACCTTTTATTTCTTAATACCTAGCTAGCCTAACCTTATTTAGTGAAATACCTTTATATTGGCCCCGGTCTATCCTTGAACATTGTGAATCTTCATTGAGGTAAAAAGCCTAAGTTGAGGGTGGCTACTAAAAGTGGCCCTAGTTTGGGGATCAGATATTGTGTACTTCATCTCAGGCTTAAAACTTAAGTTGAGGGTGGCCTATATTATGGTATAATAGAAAAAATGAGGTGATTAGTTGGGAATAGAATAAAGAATTAAAAGTCATGTATTGGGAAAGAGACAGAGAGAAAAACATGCCTTAGTATGAGTGAAAAAGCAATTGAGTTTGAAAATAAGACACAAGCTGAAAAATAAAAAGAAAATACCTGGAAAGCTTGAAAATAAGGAGTAAGGGAAAACTGTTTAAGAATGGTTGAGTTGTTAAGGTGAAAGTGTTGAAAAATGTAGTTCAAGATTGGCCTTTAGTCACTAATTGCCAAAAATGCCACACCAAAGCCCCAGAACCTACGTTATAAGCCTATGAAGTCCTAAAGTGACCCTAATCCAATCAGTCAACAGTTCGAGTTGTGAGTGTATAGGCAAGGTTATGGTATTAGTCATCATGCATGAATCTTATTTGTGAGAGTGAGTATGTTTGCATAGTTCCTTAATCTACTTTGAAGGCATATTGAGTGAAAAAGGGGTACTTTTTTCCTATGAGGGCATTTGCATTGCATGGTTAGCGTCTGACTTGTTCAGTGATTATGAATTGTTGATACTCCTTAACTTGTCATAGTTGGATCATCAAACGCATCAATGTGCCTTAGTTTTCTTGGTAGCTACATGACCATGTTTTGAAAGTGCTAATATGGGTTCCTGAGTTGAAATTGAGTGAAGTAGATGCCTGGAGGATGATTGCTATGTATTGCTCATTTTCTATCTAAATTGAGTCGTCGCTTGAGGACAAGCAACAATTCTAAGTTGAGAGTGTTGATGTGCTGTCAAAATACAGTAGATTGAGTGTCTAAAACAAGGAATTTTATGTGTTCTCAATGAGAATTTTTATGAATTTTATGTGTTTTGTGTTTATTTTTACAGAAAATACAGGTTTATCCTAATTTTAGGAAAAAGTAGCAAATTTTATTGAATTTGAGGATCTATGAGACCTACTATGAGTCATAGCCCAAAGCTACGAGTCATAGGGGATAATCGCAGCGATTAACAATTTCTAAAATCAAAATTTGGGAAATTAAAGTTCAACCATACAAGCCCAGGGTATGGGTGATTGTCCTCACTCTAACTCGTAGAAGAGGACCTCGTAGTGATTAACTGTGTTAATTAAAATTAGACCAAGAACTGCAAGCATAGACTATGAGTCATTGACCAGACAATGACTCATAGTATGGATCATAGCAGTCTAGTTAAAAATACCAAGTACTGACTACAAAAGCCCGATTATGACTTGTAGATCACCTTACGAGTCATACTTATGAGCCATCACTGCTGCCGACTAAATTTTCTAATTTATTTTAAGGACCTTTTTTGTAAGTAGTATAAGTAGTATATGTTAGGGTTTTTAGTAGAGGAGAATTAGATTTTACATAACATAGAATTTTTTGTAGAGAGAATCTTTAGGTTTTAGAATAGAAAACTAGGGTTTTATCTTGAAGACTCAATTTAGGGATTGGAATCACTTGTAATTTAACTTCATCTTCCAAGCTTGTGAATCCAAACACAAGGTAGTTTATTGTTCTTTATTTTTCTTGGGTAATTTCTTAACTATGTTTATTTTATTCATTGTTTGTGTTGTTGCCTAAGCTATGAGTAGGTAAACTTCCACAACTTGGTTGTTGTGGGAACCATGAGTAGCTAGCTTAATAACCTGGATTATTTGCACCTCTTGAGTTGGGTATTTACATGTATTATCCATTTTTCTTCATTTTGCTTGTTGTTCATAGTGGCCTACATTGAAGCCCACCTAGTGTCATGATCCCAACTAAAGTAGTGATAAATAGGAAAAGAAAATGGGTGACAAAATTCGATTGATGTGTTTTCATCTAATTAACCAAACCCGACCAAGGAGAGGTTGATTGGGACAATAGGTAATTGTTAGTTGTCACATTATGGTAGACAACCAAGCTCCATAGTAAAATTAGACCTTCACCTTTGACCAAGGGTTGGAAGAACCTTAGTTACTGTCTTGCATGCAATGTCCCAATTTAGGTTGTGTTATCCAGGGTATTGGAGTTTGTGAATTATAGGGAACATAAATTCCCTAGTTGCTTTCTAATTTGATTGTCTCTTTGCTTTGTTAGTATAGTTTTTGTTTCTTATAAGTCATTTCAAACCCCCCATTTTATGAAGAATAGAGTTAATTGATGTTTGAAATGATTTTTGGTGAATTAATGTGGCAAAACCCTGTATTTCCTTCGGATTCGATCCTAATCTATGGTTAGATTTTATATTTGACAACGATCATTTATCCTCAAAGTGAGAGCGACTGGTTGGGTGTGATCAATTTCGCTATGAAACTTACAATTTCTTCAAAAGATTCCTTTCTTTTTGAAGAAAAGAGAAGGTTGGTCCATGCCGGTCTAATAAGGGGAGAGTGGTCAAAAGCAATAGACTGCCAATGACTCCCTTTGTATTAAGCAACACTCTAATCACCGAGTTAAGTAAGTCATTTATCATCCTGTTTTAGATATGAATCTATTTAATTCATAAGGGAGGAGCTTACATCAATATTTCAATATCAATTCAAACATGGACATGATAAGAACTTGCTTAGTTGATGTATCATAATTCATTACACCTTTAAACTATAATTACTTAAACTCATTTATCACTAGTTGTAGATAAATATCAACTAAACATTTTGAATTATGGGGACCCAAAATAACACACATAAAAAGATATAGGGACTTGTCATGCATATTTTAGGAGGAAGATTATATGGAGTAAGGAATACCAAACAACAAGAATATAGTGAGACATAATTACAAAATTGTGCAAAATTATCAACACACAACCTCAATCTAACATTTCTAGGTTCACCAGCAAAGTCGGGATATACATTATCAAAATGCTTTCATACTTCTCCATCAGATGGATGAGACAAAACACCTAGCAACCTTTTATATTCACAATGCCATCTCATATGTGAGGAAGACCTCATTTGTCATGCCCCGAGCCTATGCCCTGGACGTGTTCAGCACTTAAAAATTATTTTTAATCCCAAGCGAATTAGTTGGCCTAACTAACTTACTAAACAGAAGACGCTAACGTCATAATGAACAAGAATTGGTACAATATTCATAAATTCAGGTCTTTTAACAAAATGAAGAAATTCAAACATGCAATAATGTTAGGAACTTAGCTCTAAACTGTCAAATGTACTTTAGTAATTAGCTGAACTTTGTTTGACTAGTCTATGAAGTATCTAAGTACTGAATATAAACTAGATACCATGATAGGTCCACAACTACCTCTACTGAAACAAGAGGACCAAAAAGTAAAAACTCAAAGCTCCTCTAAATGCGAAGAGGCCTTACCAATTGCTGACAAAAACTAACTTATTGAACGTCTGCTATCATGAGTACCTGAATCTACATCATAAAATGATATAATGCCAAATGGTCTCAGTTTATGGAATATATAATATGTAATAAAGTTGAATAAACTATGTTTGGCCTGAATTCTCATGCTAAATGAAATACTTAAAACCAACTTGACTAAAAGTTAAAACATGATGAAATGACCCAAAAAAGTGCCTCGAAAATATCCATAATCGTAATTTTTTTATATCTCAAAATCCATGCATGATATTAAAAATTCGATTTCATATTCTTATTTAGGGAGCAAAATCGAGTTGGGAATAGGTATAATCTGAATATTAGAGGACTCATAGCGAACAAAAAGAATTTCATAAAATTTCAAATTCCAGAGGCATTCCTTGTTAGTACTATGACGTGTAGCCGTCGCAGACTACTACCTTTCGCTGCTAGTTATTTTTATTTTGGTCCAAGGCCTTGGGATCTTGGGCCTAAGCCTTACTATGCATAAAAGCACCAATACTTAGTCATTTTTCAATAACATATCATACAAGATATTCTCCAAAACACTCTCTAACACTTAGACAAATATTTCATCCAAATTCAAGTGTCCCACTCTCATTACTGATCTCAAGGATTTCATTCAAGCTTCAAGTTCTCATTCATATCTTCATCAATAAAATCTCAAAAGTTGATGTATGTGGGTTTCAACCATTAGGTCCTTTCACCCATGGTGCCCAACCTTCCTTTTTTATATGTAAATTGCATGTTTTCAAGTTATATTATCTATGGGTATTTTTTTATTATGGATTATAAGCATGAAATATGTTGGGGTTTTATGAAATGTTGATTAAATATGCACATCTATCTATCTTAAGCTTATACCATGAGTTAATTGTTTCTATTGAGACTATGTATGTTTTGAGTTATGAAATTATGATCTATTATAATATTTGATGTTAGATTTCAAGGTATTCTACAAGAGGGTTTTACAATATGTTGGTGGGTTGATTTACATTGAGTTTTCTCATATAATTTCAATTATAAATTGTATGATTTTGAACTAGCATTGCATACCCACCAAGTATTTGATAAAATCTCAAGTCAAGAATTCTCATGCTTTTGATGATATATTGCATGATTTTCACAAGTCTCGATTGTTGATGAGTTATTGAGTTCTTATGCTAAGGTTTATGCTCTTAAATTGTGATTCCTACTAGAAGGGTTTATGAACTAAGTTATATGCCTTACCCTCTAGTACAAGGCTAATTTCTACATGAAGGGGTTATGAACTATGTTGTATACCTTATATCATGTATGATTTGATGTTATGCAATATCTTATATTCATATGAATGGGTTATGAATTACGTGGTAAGCCTTATCCTCATATGCGATTCAATGTTATATACTCACATGTAGGGGTTATTAACTATGTGGTACGCCTCACTCTCATGTGCGATCCAATATGTTGTATTACCTCATACTTACATGTAGGGGTTATGACCTATCTACTCCTCTACCCTCATGTACTACCCATTACCTTCTAGAGAGGGTTATGACCTACGCTATATCCCTCACACTCTATTACAAGGTAGTTGGATGATCCATTCATGTTACTGTATGGTGTTAAGCAAGATATGCAAGTATAATTATTCTTAAGCATGTTTCATACTACACATTACATGGCATATTGAGCTTATGTTTATTGATTATGATTAAGCATCTTGTTATTATAGATCATGATCCTTGTTGCATTGTATCCTACATACTTAATGTATTAGAACGTACTAACGCATACTCTATGCCTATATGATGTTACCATGTAGAAACCGGAGCTCCACATGATTATTTTCCTCCTCCATATGGCTAGTACTATCTTTGAAGCAATTTTGGTGAGTCCTCAAATCCGAGGATGATAGCTATCGATCTTATGTTGTGTAAAGACTCTCTTTCTTTGGTTGAATGCTTTTAACTATGAGGGTGAGCCTGGAAAGTGTCTTGGCCCTCGCTCAATTCTAAGTTTAGATGTGTTGTTCGATAAGTAATGTAATTATGCCTTGAGCTATGACTTCTCTTGACTCTTGAATATTTTATGCAATGAAAGACTTTCCCCTTAGTCCCTTATCCCTATTTTATGCTCTCTTGTTATTGTTTAATTGCTTCCGTGATCAAGGATGTGTAATGATATGCTAAGAGGCTTGTTTAGGGTCCCCTCAGGTTCCCCATTCGTAGCGTCACGTCTAGGCCCTAGGCCTGGGTCATGACACATGAATATAATGAAAATATGTAAGCCTTTATAATTGCGATATGCATAAAATCAATACTAAAATAATAATGAATTTCCAATTACTTTTCTAAGTAAAATTTTAATTGATTTAGAATTGTTAAATATTATAATTTCTTTTCTAAATAGGAGTTTAATGGGTTTCAAATTTCTAAATATTAGAATAAAAATTAAATGATAATCATATATGAAAAAAATGAAGAAAAGATGATTTTGTCTAAATTAGTCTTTTAATGAAGGAAAAAAAGTTCAAACAATATTTCTAAGGACCATCACACTTTTACTATAATATAGATTATAGTTTAGTTAGCGTGCTTTGAAAGTGTGTACTAACATGCATATAATGTCACGCCTAGGGTGGGCACACTTGGCGTGGCTAACATTTGAAGAACCATTGCTGGTTCCAAGAGAACCACTTGGCCTTATCATCATATCAACGCGATAGCGGACGGATAACTTAGAAAGTAATATGTCATATGAAGGAAAATAAATAAGTATATAACTCTACTATATCATAGCTTATAATAAAGATCATTTTTGATAAAAAAAAAATACTCATTAAATGCTCTACTCCAAGGTCTATGAAGCCTCTACTCAACCATCTAGAATGGTACCATGTAAGGCCATGGACACCTAAATAAAGTACTCAACAATAGTAAGATGATAATAGTCCTCCTCTGGAATATAAGGGAGGGCTCACCAGCTCTAGAGGTGTACTGAATTGGACCTCAACAACGTACGGGCTGAAGTCCTCTATCACCTATATCTGTATCATAAAATAATGCAGGTCCAAGTAAATGCTAGTACAAGGAATATACTGGTATGTAAAATGGCTCAAGAAAAGTAAAGCTAAACTCACTCACCTTGACTCAACTCATGCTCAAAACAATTTATGCAAGTGTTATAGTAAAATCATGCTTTTTAAAATAGGCTCAGTAAAATAGACTCAGTTTGAAATCTCATGCTCACTACAATGTTGCTTGGGAGTTTGTCTAACAAACATGCATTATTCCACTACCTTTAATTAGGTGATGCATCATGAATCAATATCGTTTCCATGCCTGCCCTTAACTTGAAATGGAAAAGGGCAATCAACCTCAACCTCGATCCCTTGGATTCTGAGAGAGTATCCACTTGTGGGACAAGAGTCGCCAGTATTATGATGAAACAACTATACTACACTGGCAAAAACAAGTTTTGAGGTGCTCTTCAATCACCTCACTCGGTGCTCAATACTTCTCCAAAGACTAAAACATGCTCGACTCATCAATCAACTCAAAACTCAACCACATCGGGTCACCTAGTCTCAACTCATCTTAATTACTCAACAATTAAATCAATGTAACCAATCAACTCAACTCAGACTCAAATGGTCATTTAGACTAATTTTAATGGACTCCTCATATAGTGCATGCTAGATAGTCATGTGTAATAATATATGTAACTCAAATGCAACATGGTTCTCATGCTTAATCATACTTAAATTTACTCTACTCAATATGCTCAATTTACTCAACTCAACATGCTCAATTTATGTATAAGATTTCCATGAAGACATGTAATTTAGGGCTCATGCTATCAAGGATGAAAATGCATGTACAAATCTCATATTAGAATACCCATGCAATGTAAGAGGTTTCCTCATGTAGTATAACAAGACCTCAAGATAAATAAAAGGATTTCAATATTAAAATAGTAAAGTTTCTCAAAATCTCAAGTCTTTTCCCAAAAATATTGACTCAAGAAGATGAAGGGGCGTGTAAAGGAAATATTTCACCCTTTGGTAAGCCTTACATACCTGGGAGCTGAAGAAACAACTAAACATCAATCAATCCTTGCTCTTGAATGGCAAACCCTAGCTTCTTCCTTCTCCTCCAATGCTCTAAAAACCCTCAAGGTGGAACAATTATGAATAAATGGCCTTAGGGTTTATTTTCAAGGCTTAATACAAGTGAAAAAATATGAGGGGTTAATAGAATAAAAATTAGAATGGACATAAATGCCCTTCAGTAAAACTGTCAACAGGGTCTACGACTCGTAGACCCCCTTATGACTAGTAACTGCTTTTTGTAGGCGAGGAGTCTAAAAATATAGATATCTCGAAGTTGATACAATATACTAGATTATGAGTTATAGTCCACTATATGGGTCATAATTGAACCCTCGTGACTGCAAGGGCCTTGAAACATGAAGCACTGGAACTTAGTGTGAAACCTCATCTTATGAGTCATAGTGCTCTGTATGAGTCATAAACTCCTTTCATAAATATGGTGATCCTGAAAACTAAAACACTGGATTCCAATACAAAACCCAATCTATGAGTTGTAAACCCCTTTATGACTCGTAAACCCCTTTCATAGCTTGCTTTTGTAGTTTCCCTCAGTTATTTCCCTTGCAATCCTCTGCACATACTCGTCTAAATCAGATAAGAGGAATTTAAGGGGTGTTACATCATCTCTCCCTTGGATCATTTACCCTCGAATGAAAAGAATGATAGGGATTTAGGACAAGGCACAAATCTCTCTACGGACTCTAAAAGCAACCAGCTCATATCTCACTCATGCAATCAACAAATTAAGAATTCAACAAGTAATGTAATCAAGTAGTCATCAGATCACATCAATCCTCACTCAAACTCTAGAACTCTATCGTCTATCATATGGAAAGTGAAAGAGGATTCAATAAATGTAAATGGAAATTTAAGAATTTAGATGGAAATATTTATCATCAACTCTTTCATCACTTGTAGGAAAGAATAGATGTGGATACCTGGCCTTCATGTCCTCCTCCACCTCCCAAGTAGCTTCCTCTATGAATTGGTTCCTTCACAATACCTTGATAGATGCGATTTCTTTATTCCTTAATTTGCAAACCTGATGATCGAGGATCTTGACAGGGATCTCTTTATAACTGAAGTTGTCTCTCACTCTAATACTCTCAATAGGCACTACCAACTGTAGATCTCCCAAATACTTCTTGAGCATGGAAATGTGGAAGACTAGGTAGATGTCCTCTAACTTTGATGGTAGCTCTAATTTATACGCCACTTTGACCACTCTCTTTATAATCTAATAAGGGCCAATGTACCTCAGACTCAATTTCCCTTTCTTTCCGAATCTCATCACACCCTTCATGGGTGACACTTTCTAATACACCCAATCGTTGAGCTCAAACTCTATTTCTCTTCTTCTAATATCTGTGTAGGATTTCTGTCTAGTTTGTGCAGTCCTCAACCTCTTGCAAATAATTTTCACCTTCTCCACAACTTGGTGAACCAAGTCTAGACCAATCAACTCTGCTTCACCTACCTTGAACCGTCCAACTAGGGCCTATACCTCCTCCCATAGAGTACCTCAAATGAGGCCATCTAAATACTCGAATGAAAACTATTATTGTAGGCAAACTCTATCAATGGAAAGTGGTCATCCTAATTACCTTTAAAGTCGATGGCACAGGCTCTCAATATATCTTGCATCATTTGAATAGTATGCTCTGCCTAGCTATTTTGTTTGAGGGTTGAGAGCTGTGCTAAGGAGTACCTTCGTACCCAAATCCTTCTGAAAAGATCTCCAAAATTGGTTAGTATATTGAGCTCCTCTATCCAAGATGATGGACAAAGGGACTCCATGTAATATGATAATCTCCCTGATATAGAGTCGGGCATAATCCTCTATGTTGTCAGTCTTCTTAATCGCTAAGAAATGTGCAGCCTTAGTTATCCTATCAACTATCACCAAAATCGTATCATACTATCTGTAGGACCTTGGTAAACTTGTGATGAAGTCCATGTTTATCATCTCCCATTTTCACTCTAGAATCTCAAAGTTTTGAGCTACTCGACATGGCCTTCGGTACTCAACTTTAACTTATTGGCAGTTCGAGCACTTGGAAACAAACCCTGAATCTCCCTCTTCATTCCACTCCACTAGTAGACTTCTCTCAAGTCGTCGTACATCTTGGTAGATCCTTGGTGGATGGAATATTTAGAACTATTGGCCTCTGCCATGACCCTCTCTCAAACACCATCAATATTTGGAACACACAATCTTCCTTGATACCTCAATACTCCATCTCCCCCTTTAGCGAAAGCCACCACTTTATGCTTATGCACATCCTCCTTAAGCTATAATAAGATTGGATCATGATCTTGTTTCTCTTTTACCTCCATTACTAGAGATGATGCCGATCCATTTTACACACGAACTTCTCTTCGCTTGACTCATCTAGTTGATCTCCTAGTCGGGCCAGTCTATGAACGTCTCTAGCTAACTCTCTCTTCTCTTCTCCCACATAGGCGGTGCTTCCCATGGATAACCTGCTAAGAGTATCAAGAACCACTTTAGCTTTACCTGGGTGGTAAAGAATTCTCATGTCATAGTCCTTGAGCAACTTAAGCCATCTCCTATGCCTCAAGTTGAGCTCTTTCTAGGTAAAGATATATTACAGGCTCTTGTGGTCGGTGAATGCATCAAAGTGCTCTCCTTACAAATAGTAGGCGCCATGACTTGAGAGAAAACACCACCGCTGCCAACTCCAAGTCATGGGTAGGATAATTTTTCTCATGCAACTTAAGCTATCTAGAAGCATAGGCAATAACCTTTCCCTTCAGCATTAGCACACATCCCAATCCTACCCTCGAAGCATCACAATAGATTACAAAGCCATCTGTTCTATCAGGCAAGGTCAATATTGGTGCAGTAGTTAATCTTGGCTTCAACTCCTGAAAACTTTTCCTATACTCATCAGACTATTGAAACTTGACCTTCTTCTAGGTCAATTTGGTCAATGGCATGGATATAGAAGAAATCCCTCAAAAAACCTTCGATAATAGCCAACCAATCCCAGAAAACTCCTTATCTCTATCGGTGAAGTTGGTTTTAGCTAGTTCTTAACTGCTTCAAGCTTTTGAGTACCCACTCAAATTCTATCACCAAAAATCACATGACCTGAGAAAGCCACGGATTTAAGCTAAAACTCACACTTAGAAAACTTCACATACAACTCATTGTCTCAGAGTGTCTGTAAAGTGATCCTGAGGTGATTGGCATGCTACTCTTCATTTCTTGAATAACCAAAATATCATCAATAAACATGATCATAAACATATCAAGATATAATCTAAACACTCTGTTCATTAAATCCATAAAGGTTGCGGGTGCATTTATCAATCCAAAAGACATTACCAAGAACTCAAAGTGACTTTATCAGGTCCAAAAAGTCATTTTTGGGATAAAACATTCTCTTACCTTCAACTGATGATAGCTTGATCTAAGGTCTATCTTAGAGAAAACAGTGGCAGACTGAAATTGGTCAAATAAATCATCAATCCTCGGAAGGGGATACTTATTCTTAATAGTCACCTTATTCAACTGATGGTAGTCAATACACATCCTCAAAGAACCATTTGTCTTTCACATGAACAAGACCAGGGCACCCCATAGAGAGGCACTCGGCCTTATGAACCCTTTCTCTAACAAGTCCCTCAACTGCTCCTTCAATTCTTTTAGTTCTAAAGGGGTCATTCTATATGGTGGAATAGAAATAGGTTGGGTGTCAGGAAGAGCATCAATCTCAAAATTGATCTCTTTATTTGGAGGTACTCCGAGCAAAGCCTCAGGAACCACATCAAGAAACTCACTCACAATCGAGAAAGACTCAAGAGAAGGGGGCTCAACATCATCAAACTTGACTCATGTGAAGTGACAGATACATCCCTTAGAGATTAATTTTTGGGCTTTGAATTAAGAAATAAACTACCCTTCAGAGCCATGGAATCTCCCTTCCACTCAATAACATGCTCATTTAGAAACTGGAATTTGATAGTTCAAGTTTGGAAATTAATGGAGGCATAGCCAGCGTGAAAACACTCCATACCAAGGATCACATTCAACGAAAGCATCTATAATTCGATCAAATCAACAAGAGTATTTCTATGATAAATGGACACCACACAATCTCTATAGATTCTTTTAGATAGAATGAACTCACTAACAGAAGTACACATAGAAAATGGCTCAAGTAAGAACTTAGGAAGAATCTCAAATCTATTAGCACATATGACATCACAAATGAACAAGTTGCACCCGGATTAAGTAAAGCATAGCAAGGAAAGGTAAGGACTCGAAGCATACCCATCACAAAATCAGGTGTAACCTCCTGATCCTATCAGTTTCCCTATATATATAGATGGTTTATCCCACCGCCTGCCTCTGGTGCAACACCTCTCTGATTATCTCTTGTTTGGGATGCTGTGTAGAAGTCTGGGCCTTATTTCCCCATATCAGACATTCCCTCTAAAAGTAATCTGGTTGACCATACTTGTATCAAGCATTTCCTCCTTCTTTACACTCTTCCAGATGCATCCTACCACACTTCCCACAAGGTGGCTTCCCTTTAGGACCAAGAGTCACACCTCCTTAAGACTGTGCACCCTGTGGCCTAAGGTTTGGCTGACCTTGGGGTCTATGATCATACCTCTGGCTTGGGGTTGGTGCACTGGCTAAAGATAACACATAGCTAGAAGACCTCTTCTAAAAGTATAACTTATCTCCCTTACTTTGCTTAGTCTGGGTAGGCTTAGGCCCTGCTGATCTGGCCTTCTTACTCAAATGCTCCTCTCTGTCCATTTTCTTATCTCCTTCAGTCTATTGGGCATAGACCATCGTCCTGGAAATATCCATACTTAGAATCAACAATGCGGCCTTACAGTCCCTCATCGCCTATCTACTCAATCTAGGTATGAATTTCCTTATCCTCGCCTTCACATTCGGAACCATCTTTAGGGCATACTTGGACAGCTAGTGAATTTCAACATATACTCTTTAATAGTCATCCCCTCTTGTTTCAGATTCACAAACTCTTAAACCTTTGCTTCTCTCAACTCTTGAGGAAAGAAATAATCGAGAAAGACACTCTCAAACTCATCCCAAACAACGGGCTTAGCATCATTACCTTGACTTTCTTCCCACTGATTGTACCAAGCATTTTCCATGTCTTTGAGTTGATAGGCAACATGCTTAACTCCCTCGGTCTCAGTCATATGCATAGTCTTTAGCACCTTCCATATCTCATCAATGAAATTTTGAGTGTCCTCCTCAACCTTAGACCTAGTGTAGACAAGTAGGTTCATCCTCAGAAAGTCCCTTAGTCTAGAGGTAGCTGTTGGCTTATGAGGGCTAGAATTAGGAATTTGAGAGCCCTGGTTCCCGCTCTGAGCAGATACCAACTGGGTGAGCATGGCAATGGATCCTCTAAAGTCGGCCTCTGTAGTAGAAGCAAGTAGAGCAGTAGGTATCATTGGAACACCAATGGTCCTGGGTGGTCGACCGTGGACCCTCGTATCTACCTAAGAAGACACCTCTGAAGTAGGGTTCTCAGTAGCAGTAGCTGAAGCATTCCTCTGGGTCACTGTGTATCTTGCTGGCATGATCTGCAACCATGTAACACATGAGTCAGAAGGGAGTTTTATAGATTCTTCACTCCATCGTACAAACTCAAAATACAAGAAAAGGTAACAATTGCTAATGTCCTGCAACTTCCCTTTTTTGAAGTGTGGTGCAAAACATACTCTTAAACAAGGCTCTAATAGACATGGCTTCATAGACTCCCTATGACTCTTGAACTATGTGGTCTGATACCAAGTTTGCCACGACCCAGGCGGGTACCCTTGGTATGGCCGGTACTTAAAGAACCATTGCCAGTCCCCAAGAGAACCACTTGGCCTTATCGTCATATTAACGTGGCAATAGAAGGATAACTCAGAAAGAAGACATCATATGCAAGAAAATAAATAAGTGTATAACTCTACTATATCATAGCTTATAATGAAGATAGTTTTGATACAAAGATACTCGTTAAATACTCTATTCCAAGGTCTATAAAGCCTCTACTCAATCGTCTATAATGGTGCAATGACAAGCCATAGACACCTCAATCAAAAATAAATAAGGTACTCAACAATAGTAAGAAGATAATAGGACAGCTCCAGAATGCAAGGGAGGGCTTACCAACTCTGGAGGTGTACTGAATTGGACCTCAACGATGAGCAGGCTGAAGTCCTCTATCACCTATATCTGCATCATAAAATGATGCAACTCTAAATGGATGTCAGTACATGAAATATATTGGTATGTAAAATGGCTCAAGAAAGGTAAAGCTCAACTCAATCACCTCGACTCAACAACTCATGTTCAAAAAAATTTAAGCAAGTGTTATAGTAAAATCATTCTTTTTAAAATAAGTTCAGTAAAATAGACTCAGTTTTAAATATCATGCTAAAAAAATATTGCTTGGGAGTTTCTCTAACCAACATTCCTTATCCCACTAGTTTTAATTAGGTGATACATAATGAATCAGCATCGTTGCTACGCCCGCCCTTAACTTGCCATGGAAAAGGGCGATCAACCTCAACCTCGCTCCTTTAGATCTTGAGAGAGTGTCCAGTTGCGGGATAAGAGTCACTAGTATTCGCTACAACAACTATCCTACATTGGCAAACATAGTTTTAGGGTGCTCCTCAATCACTCAACTCGGTGCTCAATACTCCTCCCAAGACTAAAACATGCTCGACTCCTCAATCAAATCAAAACTCATCCACATAGGGTCATCTCATCTTAACTCATTTCAATTTCTTAATAATTAAATCAGTGCAACTAATCAACTCAACTCAGACTCAAATAGTCATTTAGACTCATTTAAATGGACTCCTCATATAGTGCATGCTAGATAGTCATGTACAATAATATATGTGACTCAAATGCAACATGCTTCTCAAGCTTGATCATAGTCAAATTTACTTAACTCAACATGCTCAATTTACTTAACTCAACATGGTCAATTATGCATAAGATTTCCATGTAAATAAAATGACCCAAAGTACCCGAAAATGTGCCCCAAAAGTGCCCGAAATCATAATTTTTATATATCTCAAAATCCATATATTATATCAATAATCTGACTTCATATTCTTGTTTAGAGGGTAAAATTGAGTGGGAAATGTGTCTAACCTAGATTTTAGAGTGAACAAATCATAATTTCAGTTTTTCAAGTGAACAGTTTCTAGTGAAGATTCGCACCCCAGGCGTGATGCGTTAGAGGCGCGCCACAGTGTATATTTGTACCAGTTTTTTTAGTTCGGTCCAAGGCTTTCGGGTCTTGGGACTAAGCCTTCCTATATATAAAATACCTATGCTTAGTCATATTTTACCTTCGTATCATTCAAGACATTCCCCAATACTTACTCAAATACTTAGACAAATATTTCACCCCTTTCAAGTGTCCCAAACTCACTTCCAGATCTCGAGAAACTCATTTAAGCTTCAAGCTCCCATTCAAATCTAAGTCAAGCTTATTTTTGTTGTTTAAGGCCATCATGGGTTCCCTACATCAAGCCAAGTTCAAAGGAATTTCTGTTGGCTAAGTTTTGTACAAGTACAGGTAGGAGGGTCAACTTTAAATGGGCATATCTCTTAGCACACAAAGTACTGGGTTGCCCACAACCTACCAAATTAAAGCTCTTTGAATTAGCTTTCCAACACACTTGTTTCATCTTATTTAGAGTTTACATAAAGAAGTTATGCCCGTCTTCGTAGAACTCGTATATGCAGGGGTATATATGGATTTTCTTTGCTAAATTTCATTTCATTAACGGCATTCTGTAAATTTAGTCATTTCTATTGGTCTTTTGGGGATTCCTATGCTATGTCAACACTTCCTAAAGACCTAATCCCTTTCCCAAAAATCAAATTCACTCCTCTCAATTGGAATACACTCTCAAATTCTCTCAAGAGTCTCCATCAAAACCCCAATACAAATTCAAGGAAACTCAAGAGCAAGCTTTGGATTCCAAGACCTACTTCCAAACTTCAAGTCTTTCAGAAATCAATTTCAAGAAATTCAAGGTCCAAGGTATGTGGGTTTCATTCATGGGTACTTTTTACTCATGATGCCCAATCTTTCATTTCTATGAAAATTATATGTTTCCAAGTTATGTTTTTTTATGGATATTGTTCATTAGAAATTATGATCATATATTATATTGGGATTTCATGAAAATTTGATTGAAAATACAAGATCATTCATTTTTAAGTCTATACCAAGAGATGATTTACCTATTATGATTATGCATGTCTTAAGCTATAGAACTATGATCTCTCTTGATATTTGATGAGGGTTTTCAATGTATTTTGCAACATGGTATTACCAAGTATTGGTGGGATGTTTTACTTCATGTTTTTTTTTGCATGATTTCCCTCTTGAAATGCATGGTTTTATACTAGTATTACACACCTGCCAAGTGTTAAAATGTCCAGTTATGATTTCTTGAGTAATTGGAGATCCAATATATGCCTTACAATTTTAATAACTATATGATGATGATAGAAATGTATGTGTATGATATTCTTCTATATAGTGTTAGAAATTAACCATGCCTCACTCAGGAGGGTTTGTATCTCGGTCACCAAGGATGGTAGGGTATGATGATCTACCAACCATGTCGAGGGGTTTGTACCTTGATAACCATGTTGGGGGGTTTATACCTCAGTCAATAAGGGTGGTAGGGTACAATAAGCCACCAACCATATTGAGAGGTTTGTACCTTGATAACCATCTTAGAGGGTTTGTACCTCGGTCACCAAGGGTGGTAGGGTGCGATGATCCATCAACCAATTGATAGGGTTGGTTCCTCAATCAACAAGGGTGGTAGGGTGAGATGATATACCAATATATGATGGTCTCTTCTTACACATATATTATGTTCTATGTAAGCATGATTTACTCTAAGCATCTTCCATGTATGTCATATTGCTATATTCTCATCTATTGCCTAATTATGCATTTTAATTATGTTGCCTATCTGTTGTTGCATTGTGTTACATATACTTAGTATATTCAAACATATTAAATGCATACTATAGGCCTACATGATATTACCATGTAGGAATCAGAGCTCCTATTGATTCTCCTTCTCGTGGCTAGACGAATTATTCAAGTTAGCTTTTGGTGAGTCCTCAAGTCCGACGATAATATCTATCTTCTTTCACACTTATGTTTAAACTATATCTTGTATATTTGGATTACCTAATGTTATTAGTATGAGGGTGCGCCCGGTTGCTTATCTTGCCTCCTGCTAAGTTCTATGTTTCGAGGTGTTATTGGATAAATATGTAAGGATGTTATGAGCTTGACTCTCTTTTGACTCTCTTGATGTTTTTATGAAATGATGGTTTTTCGTTAGACCTTATGCCTTTATTTCTACTCAATTATTGTGCTTAACTGCTTCTATAACCAAGGATGTGTAATGATATGTCAAGAGGCTTGCTTGGAGTTCCTTCGGGTTCCCTATGTGCTATGTCACATCTAGCCCCTAATTTTGGTCATGACAAACTTGGTATCAGAGTACTAGTTGTTAGGTCCTCAGCGTCTAAAACACTGCATATATGAGAGTCTTATTCATAGTTGTGAAGCGTGCCACGATTATGAATAAAAGGCTATGAGGCATTCTAGGAAATGTTTCCCTTTTTCATGATCTATGTCGTATGATATGGTTAGGTCCCCTAGGGCTTATTGCTAATCCTTAATCATTACATTTCAGAATATATCTCAAGCTATTCAGGACGTTGATGTATCGAATGCGAAGGTTTGTAATGCTCTACGAGTAATGACCTAAATAGTGTCAAAATTGGCAATTCAACTCAATTAACAAGTTAGTGCTCCCGAAAACTCTAATGGTAAGAGAAGAGGTAATAGGGCCAAGAGGGCCTGTTTTGAGGGTAAGTTTCAAAGTCTCAAAGATAGAGGTGATTCTATATGTTCAACATGTGGTAAACCTTATAGAGGCCTATGTTTGAAGAGCACTAATGCTTGTTTCAGTTGTGGAGGAGTGGGACATAAGAGGAAGAATTACCCCCATAAGCGCAACAAGAGTAAATTAGGTGATAAAGGGGTGACTCATCTTAAGTGCCTAAATATGGAAGGCAAGAGGGGGATGAGGCGCCCAATGTTGCTATCGATATGTTGAAATTTCCTTTGATGTGTTTGCATTGATGGGCTCGGGTGCCACTATTTCTTCCATAATTCTTTCTTGTTGCAAGTGGGCTTCAAGTGTGCCTCAAGTTGTTGTGTGAACATTTGGAGTCTACACACTTTGTTAAGTCTATTGTTGTTAGAAAGTTCATAGGTATTATTTCGTGTTCATATTGTATTAGGTCTTGACTTATGACTTGTTAGGTTTGATGTGGAGGATTTGGGTTCCATACTTGGGGTGGATTAGTTGCATAGATATTGTGCCTCCTTTGATTATAGGGCCAGTAGAGTTAGATTCCAATTTACCAATAAACTCATCCTTGAGTGGGGGCTTGTAATATGGTTGTGAAGGGGTAAGTTCATTTCTTGTCTTAAGCTACAATTGATCTCTAAGAGTTACATTTATCATTTTATAAGAGTGAGGGTATCGAACCTAAGTTATTTCTATTAGGTTGATTTTGATGATCAATGAGTTAGTTATTGTCCTTTCCGATATTTTGAATTCAGGGTGGTGTCTTTTAGTTTGACTTATGCACCGGTTATGTCTATAGGTCTCATGAATAGGGTCTTTAATCCCTACCTTGTTAGGTTTGTGGTGGTCTGTGTTGATGAAGTATTGATTTATTTGGATCTTGTGAACCATTTTGGGGTAGTGTTGCAAATATTGGGGAAAGAGGAGTTGTGCGCTAAGTATGAGAAGTGTGAATTTTGGTTAAATGAGGTTACCTTCATAGGTCATGCGGTGTCGGAACATAGTATTAAAGTGGATCCTAAAAAGATGGATGTGATTAGAAATTGGCCTAGACCTTTTGACCCCAATGGACATTAGGAGCTTTTTGGGCCTAGCTGGTTACTATCAGAGATTTATGAATGGGTTCTTTTCTATTGCTTCTCGTATGACTAAGTTGACCCAAAGGAAGGATAAGTTTGTGTGGACTGATGAGAGTGAAAAGAGTTTCCAAACCTTGAAGGATAAGTTTGTGTCCACTTCTATCTTATCTCTACCAGAAGGATTTGTTGTGTATTGTGATACCTCCCAGATTGGCTTGGGTTGTGTGTTGATGCGAAATGGTAAGTTGATAGCCTATGCTTCTAGACAATTTTGAGATGCATGAGGAGGATTATCTTATCTATGACCTTTAGTTGTCCACCGTGGTATTGACTTCAAAAATTTGACGTGATTGTTGGTATGAGGTACATGTAGATGTGTTTACCAATCACAAGAGTCTCAAATATGTGTTCACCCAAAGGTTCTTGGCTTGAGACATAGAAGGTGGTTAGAAACTTCTTAAGGATTATGATATGAGTGTATATTATCATCCTGATGAGACTAATGTGGTGGTTGGCGCTTTGAGTGGGGTATCCATGGGTAGCTTCGTTCATATTGATGGTAGTAGCATGGAGGTAATGTCATGATCCAAGCCTAGGGCCTAAATGTGACACGACGAATGAGGAACCCCAAATAAGCCTCTTAACTTATCATTACACATCATTGGTCGCAGAAGCAATAAATCAAGCATCAAGAGATAATAAAGAGGGATAACCGAGGCAAAAGGAAAACACTTTCATACCATAGACATCAAGAACAATAGAGTCAAGACTCTTAGCATAGATACATAACATGTCCAACAATTACCTCTAATACATAGATAAGAGCAAAGGCCAAGACAAAGTAACTGGGCTCACCCTCATAGTCAAAATAGACAATAAGGATGAATGTCTCAGTACATAATAAGAGCAACATAGACTAAGGTCCCCAAAGTGTAGGACTCACCAACTAGCTTGAGTAGTATTGAACTAGCCATGTGTAGGATGATGATCAACTTGGGCACCAGTTCCTACATGGTGACATCATGTAGGCATAAAGTATGCGTTAGTACGTTTGAATGTACTAAGTATGTAGGATGCAATCCAACAAAAGATAGATGTCATAATAAAAATGCATAACAATATGCAATAAATATCATATAACAATATGGCATATGTGATCAATGCTCAAGTAAAATATGCTTAAATAACTCATGCTCATATAGGATATCATATATGTATAATAGACCAAGCTAGATTTCCAAGGTACAATCCCTTGGTAGGTTAGTGATGATGTCGCCCCATCACTTAGGTGGTGAAGTACTAACCCTTCACTCTGTTGGTGATAATGCTGCCCCATCACCTAGGTGGAAAAGTACTAACCCTTTTCTCAGTTGGTGATAATGCCATCCCATATCCTAGGTGGAGATATCTTAGACCTTGAATTTCTTGAAATTGAGTTGTGAAAGACTTGAAGTTTGGAAGTGGGTCTTGGAATCCAAAGCTTGCTCTTGAGTTTCCTTGAATTTGTATTGGGATTTTGATGGAGGCTCTTGAGAATTTGAGAGTGTATTCCAATTGGGAGGAGTGAATTTGATCTTTAGAAAAGGGTTTAGATCTTTAGAAAGTGTTAAGATAGCAGAGGAATCCCCAAAAGACCAATAGAAATGACTAAATTTATGGAATGCCATTAATAAAACGAAATTTGGCAAAACCCGCATATACTCCTACACATATGAGTTCTACAAAAATGGGAATAACTTCATCCGAACTCTAAATAAGGTGAAACAAGTTATTTGGAAAGCTAATTTAAAGATCTTTATTTGGTAGGTTGTGGGCTACCTAGTTCTTTATGTGCTAAGAGATATGCCCCTTTAAAGTTGACCCTCTTACTGGTACTTGTGCAAAACTTAGCCAACAGAAATTCCTTTGGACTTGGCTTGATGTAGGATACCCATGATGGACTTAAATGACATAAATAAGGTTGACTTAGATTTGAAGAGGAGATTGAAGCTTGAATGAGTTTCTTGAGATCTGGAAGTGAGTTTGGGACACTTGAATTGGGTGAAATATTTTCTAAGTGTTTGAGTGAGTATTGGGGAATGATTTGAATGATATGAAAGTAAAATATGGATAATTATAGGTATCACGTATGAGAAGGCTTAGTCCCAAGACCCAAAAGCCTTGGACTGAACTAAATAAACTGGCATAAAAATACACTATGGCGCGCCCCTAGCATGTCATGCCTGGGGTACGAATCTTCAATGGAAATTGCTTACTTGGAAAATTGAAATTGTGATTCGTTTGCTCTAAAACTGGGGCTAGAACCATTCTCCACTCAGTATTTCTCCCTCAACAAGAATATAAAGTCGAATTTTTGATCACGCATGTATTTTGAGATATATGAAAATTATAATTTCGAGCACTTTCGAGGCACATTCTCGGGCACTGTTTCGGGTTGTTTTAATATTTCTCCCTTGAGAACATTCATCCCCTAATGTCAAAGAAATGTATATGAGAAGAGTAATCATGAAGAGATCAGTACCAACAAGGATGCATCAATACACTTAAATACTACAACAACATACCCAGTGTAATCCCACAAGTGGGGTCTGGGGAGGGTAACTTGTACGCAGACCTTACCGCTATCTCAAATACACTTAAACACTATTTTCAAAAAAAAAATAATCTCAACTTTAAGTGTTAAAATCACCATGAACTTGTCAATATAAACATGAATGTATGCAAATAACACAATGGATGAGACTTAAGACTTGGAATCATAGAAAGGAGTGGATTTGTCATCATAAGCTATAATAGAATGAAAGAGGTACGGATATTGCCTTTCATGCCCGCTCCGACCCTGAATGACACTTTCAACTTCACAATTCTTAAAAAAGTCCTTGACAAACACCATACCCTTATCAATCAAACTTCACTCATATTCACACAACTTGTCCACCAGAACTTCTCATAAGTCAACTCGTCCTCCAGAGCGTCCATAATCCTCAAAAAGTCCTATAACACTTGAGTCACCAATACATCTCCTCAACCTAGGAGCATGAAAAACCGGATGGACCATAACCATACCCAAAGGCAACTCCCATTCATATGCAACCTCACCAATCCTCCTCAACACTTTATAGGGACTCACAAACCGTAACTCAATTCCCTCTTTACCAAGACAACCACACCTTTTATGAGAGAAACCTTCAAATAGCCCCAATCACCAACTTTAAATTCAAGATCCTTTCTTCTCTCATAGTCATAGAACTTTTGATGATTTTGGGCTGTTTCATCCTCTCCCTAATCAACCTCACCTTAAATGACGCCAAATAATGCCCGAAAATGTGCCTCGGAAATGCCCAGAATTTTAAATTCCATATATCTCAAAAATTATTTGTTATTTCAAAAATTCTACTTCATATTTTTATTCAGGAGGTCAAAATTAGGGAGAAAAGTGTCTAACACCGATTTTAGAGCAACCTATCAAAATTCAAAAATCCCATGGTGCAATTTCAAGTGTGGATTTCACGTTGCTTCCGCGATGTGCCTCTGCTTATCTTGGGCCTAAGTGTCCCCAAACGTGTTTTTACCTATACTTAGCCAAATTTCATCCTCATATTACACAAAATATTTTCCAGTACTTACTTAAATACTTAGCCATATTTTCACTCCCAAATTCAAGTCCCAAACCCTCATCCTAATCTAAGGTTTTCCATCGAGGTTCTTCTTCAAGTTTCAAGTCTCCATCTCCAATCTTCACCAAGTTCATCTTTAAGATAAGGTATGTGGGTTTCTTTCATGGGTTCCTTTCACCCATGATACCCAAACCTCATTTTACTCAAATTGTATGATTTAAAGTTGATTTACAAATAGGTCTTGCTTATTATGAAATTCACTTCACACTATGTTAAAGCTATGGAAAATTGTGACTTTTTTGCTATGTTTTCAGCTATAAGTCCTTGATCTATTGTAAGATTTGAGAAAGGGTTCTGATGTATATTGCTTGAAGGTGTTGCAAGGTATGATTGATGGTTTTACAATGAATTTTCTTGCATGATTTCATTTCTATATTTATTATATTGGGAGCTTATGAAAGTTTGATTGAAAATACAAGATTACTCATTTTTATGTTTATACCATGAGATGATTTACCTATTATGACTATGCATGTTTTAAGCTATAGAACTATGATCTCTCTTGATATTTGATGAAAGGTTTCAATGTATTTTGCAAGATGGTATTACCAAGTATTGGTGGCTGTTTTACTTCAAGTTTTCTTGCATGATTTTACTCTTCAAATGCATGATTTTATACTAGCATTACTCACCCGCCAAGTATTTGATAAAATGTTTGATTATAATTTCTTGAGGAATTGAAGGTCCAATGCATATCTTATGAATTGAATAACTATATGATGATGAAAGAAATGTATATATATATATGATATTCTTCTATATAGTGTTGGAAACTGACCATGCCTCACTCGGGGGGGCTGTACCTCAGTCACCAAGGGTGGTAAGGTGCGATGATCCACCAACCATGTCGAGGGGTTCATACCTTGATAATCATGTTTGAGGGTTTATACCTAGGTCACCAAGAGTGGTAGGGTGTGACAATCCAACAACCATGTCGAGGGTTTTGTACCTTGATACCCATGTGAGGGGGTTTGTACCTCGGTCACCAAGGGTGGTAGATTGTAATGATCCACCAACCAATTAATGGGGTTAGTTCCTCAATCACCAAGGGTGGTAGGGTAAGACGATCCACCAATATATGATGGTCTTCGCTTACACAAGTATTATGTTCTATGTAAGTATGATTTACTCTAAGCATCTTCCATGCATGTCATATTGCTATATGCTCATCTATTGCCTATGCATTTTGATTATGTTGCCTATCTATTATTGCATTGCATTATACATACTTAGTACATTCAAATGTACTAATGCGTACTATATGGCTACATGATATTACCATGTAGGAATCGGAGCTCCTATTGATTCTCCTTCTTGTGGCTAGACGGATTGTTAAAGTTAGCTTTTGGTGAGTCCTTAAGTCCGGGGACAATATCTATCTTCTTTCAGGCTTATATTTAAACTATATCTTGTATATTTGGACTACCTAATATTATTTGTATGAGGGTGAGCCCGGTTGCTTGTCTTGCCCGCCACTAAGTTCTATGTTTAGAGGTGTTGTTGGACAAATATGTAAGGATGTTATGAGCTTGACTCTTTCTTTGACTCTCTTGATCTTTTGATGAAATAAAGATTTTTCCTTAGACCCTATTCCTTTATTTCTACTCGATTATTGTGCTTAACTGCTTCCGTGACGAAGGAAGTGTAATGATATGTTAAGAGGCTTGCTTGGGGTTCCTTCAGGTTCCCCATGCGCCGTGTCACATCTAGGCCCTAGTTTGGGTTGTGATAGAAGACATGTAATTTAGGACTCATGCTATCAAGGATGAATATACATGTACAAATCTCATATTAGAATACCCATGCAATGCGAGAGATTTTCTCATGTAGTATAACAAGGCCTCAAGATAAATACAAGGATTTCAATATTAAAATAGTAAACATTCTCAAAATCTCAAGTCTTTTCCCCAAAATATTGACTCAAGAAGATGAAGGGGGATGTAAAGGAAAGATTTCACACTTTGGTAAGCCTTACATACTTGGGAGTTGAAGAAATAACCAAACCTCGATCAATCCTTGCTCTTGAATGCCGAACCCTAGTTTCTTCTTCTCCTCCAATGCTCTCACAAACCTCAAGGTGGAAGAATGATGAATAAATGGACTTAGGGTTTATTTTCAAGGCCTTATACAAGCCAAAAAAACATGAGGAGTTAATAGAATAAAAATTGGAATGGATAGAAATGCCCTTCAGTAAAACTGTCGACAGGGTCTACAAGACCCCTCTACGCTTGTAGACCCTCTACGAGTTGTAATTGCTCCTCGTAGGCGAGGAGTTTGAAAATTTTGGATCTCTGAAAATTGATACGAGACCCTAAATTATGAGTCGTAGTCCACTATACGGGTCGTAACTAACCCCTCGTGACTGCAAGGGCCTTGAAATAAGAAATACTTGAACTTAGTACCAAACCTCTCTGTACGAGTCGTGAACTCCTTTCCTAGATATGGTGATCCTGGAAACTGAAACACTGGATTCCTATATGAAATATGGTCGATGAGACATAAACCCCTCTCGCAGCTTGCTTATGCAGTTTTCCTCAGTCATTTTCTCAGCAATCCTCTGCACATACTCGTCTAAATCAAATAGGAGGAACTTAAGCGGTGTTATATATAAATTAGAGGATAATATAATATTTTGAAAGAGGTGAAAAATATTATTACCTCTCAGCCCATCAGTGTATAAGCGTATTGCTTTGACGTGAATATAAATTTATTCCTTTATAGATAATATGTGTTATGGTGTTATTGTCTAATTGAAAGTAGTATTGCATTGTAGAACTTTATGTTTAGTATGTTTTTTGTTTCAATCATAAATATTACTAAATTTTTAGTAGTAATTTGACTTTTTTCCCATATTTTTTGAAGTTTTTCTTTTAAAATTTATTTGGACAGTTCATTTGTTTTTTTAAGGAAAATACTTGTTTTAATTAATATTTTGAAAGTTTTTTAATCATTTTTTTTGTATCAAGTCTATTTTTTGGTAGTTTTTGCCTATTTTTTTTAACGATTTAAAAACCTTTTTATTTTTTGGACTTTTGTGGATTTTTTTGAATGTTTTTTAAACTTCTATTATTATTGAAAGTTCTTTTTGACTATTTTATTTTTGAATGAAGTTTATTTTAGTTAGAAAAGAACTTTTTTACAGGAGTTTAACCCTAATAAGAAAATCTTCTCGATTTAGTATTATTATATTTATTATATTTAGGATTTTAGAATAATAATATAATAATTAAAAAATAGTCAAAAAATAATGTTCTCTAAAGAGAAGTCTTTTAATGATGTACAAAAAAGTTCAAACAACGTTTTAAGGGTTTCATGCTTTTAATATACTAGTATAGTGTATGTGCTTTGCACATATGTGTCATGTTAATCTACAAATTATATATACATAATACTTATCATTAAAATAAATATAATATTCATATAGACAAAATTAAATAAATACCATTAATTTGACGCAATAGCTCAATCTATTATTAACAGTCAAAGATGAGAAAACTAGTTGAATTACTTATAATAGTTTATGAATACATAAAGTAATAATTCAGAGTTAAATAGTTAGGTGTTAAATAATTAATTAATTGAAATTTAATTTTAACAGAGACTCCTAAATATCAAGGAGTAGTTTAATATTTTCATCGTGCTTTTAATTATTTTTTTCTTTTTAAATTTGCTATATCACACACTTTTATTAACAAAATATTTGATAATTAAAAGTTTAGTTAATCTAAGAGTCTTCAACATTAGAAAAATCATGATGTATTTTCTTTTTCCTTCATAGCCTAGAAATTATTTATATAGAACAGTCCTAAATTAAGAGAGGATTCTAAATATAAGAAATTTTAGTTCAAAAGTGAATCTTGAAACTAAATAAATGAAAGATAAAATAATAAATTAAAAAAATAGCGAAAAGACGATCTTGTCAAAAGCAGAGTATTTTAATGAAGGGCAAAGAGTTCAAAAACTATTTTTAAGGGCAGGTATGTGCCGCGTCAATTTAAAAATTATATATAAATAGTATGATCAAACAAATATAATATTTATGTAAACAAAATTAAATAAATATTATTATTTTGATGCTATACTTTAATCTATTGTATACCGGCAAGGATGAGAAAATCAATTTAGTTACCTCTAATATAAATATGTTAATAGTTTATGAATATATAAAGAAATAATTTGAAGTTAAATAGTTACAAATTAAATAATTAGTTGATTAAAATTTAATTTGAAAAAAAAACTCCTAAATATAAAATGAGTAGTTTAATTTTTCTAACATACTTTTACTGATTTTTTTCTGTTTAAATTTGTTATATTACATACTTTTATCAACAAAATATTGGATAATGAAAAATTTAAATTATTTTAAATTCTTAAATATTAGAATAATAATAATATTTTTTTATTTTATTTATAGCCTAGATAATTATTTATATACAATAGTCATAAATCAAAAGTAATTTCTAATATAAAAAACTGTCATAATACATAAATTAGCCTCTTAACTTAGAGTTAAATCATAAGTTGAAACTCCGACTTTCAAAATGCACAAATAGACACTCCAACTTGCCCTTTTCTTACATTTAAACACAAGGATCCCAGCTGGCAAAACGCATGATGCACACGAAAATGGGGCGCATTTTTGCTCTTTATCTGAAGCGCTCAAAGGCAAAAAAGGGTTGAATTGTCTATTTTACTGGCCCTAATTAGAGGTGGTAGTGGAACCGGATTGACACCACCAGATCGGTATTTACTGGGACCGATACCGGTAAATACCACACCAAAATATCATCGGATCCGGACCAAAACTGGTACCGAAAGTACCGGGAAAAATTAGCGGTACCGTCCCGGACAGGTACCAACCGACACTTTACCAGACCGGATCGAAGTTTCTATTTTTTTAAATTTTAAATTAAGTTTATAAGTTTAAAACTCTAAATTAAGCTTATTATTACAAGTTTAAATTAAATTTTATATTATGAGTTTATATATTAAGTTTATATTATAATTTATAACTTATAAGTTTATATTAAATTTATATTTCAGTTTATGTTATTTTTTTAAAGTTTATATAACCTTCAAAGTTTTGAAATTTATAATCTAAACTTCAAATTTCAAAGTTAACTTTCAAACTTTAAATTTCAAAGTTTATATTAATTTTTAACTTTGAATTTTATAATATTTTATATTTAATATAAATTTAAGTTTATGAACTTTGAACTTTGAAATTTGAAGTTTCAACTTTCAAG
>JAOTQJ010000099.1:10305646-10326865 GCA_025642045.1 Solanum sejunctum | reverse complement strand
TTAAAATACACCTCAATCACAACAATTTTCCCGAATGAGCAATTGACCTCCATTTAGTTAATTACGGGGTCTAACAGACTTGGTGAATTGAATTTATGTATGTATCTCCATCATCTTCACTCTTGTGCTCAGTGTTGTTGGTTCTGCATTTAGTCAAACTTATTACTTTATTGTGCGTCTTTGGATATGTGTGTGTGTGTGTATATATGTTTTTGTATTTGAACTTATTACTTTATTATTTTAAACATTTCAGCTTCAGTGCAGTAGTTGATTCCATAAGTGCTTTTAAATTTGAGCTCTATTGATGCATAATGTTGCAATCTTGAAAAATCCCCTTATTGATCACATTCACTTGTCCTCCTAAATTAACTTCTCTTCTCCTGTCGATAAATTTGTTTCTTGCTTGGTTTCTTCTTTATCTTTAGTCCAACGAAGAATAGTCAGAGCTTTGGACACCTTTGGCACTCTAAGGATGGAAACCTTGTACTGAATCTGATGTTGCCTCCTGTGAGCGTCTATGATCACGTATTCTGATACATCTAAAATTTACATCTAATTTCAAGGCTTCCTGTTAAGTAACTCAATTGAGCATCAGCATGATCTTGCCTTCTAATTTTCTAATGACTAATTACTGTTCCTTGCACTTTGCAGCGGTACCTGAAAAATCTGAGGGATACATTCAGGTGTTCCTTGATAGAGGTTGAAATTTTTCTTTGGGTAGGTTGAAATATTAATTTTCTACCAATTATACTCACTTTGAGATATCTTCATTCCTTTTCATATCATAGTTATTCCATTTGCCTTGTCCAATCATTTTTACAAGCTTAATCCATAGCGATGCATTCTTATGAAGGCAATCTCATTATTGTAAATCTCTACAGGAATTCTCAGCTAAGGTTCACATTTTATGGCTTGATTGGGAGTCACTTGAACTCCTTTGATCCCTGCTCATGTGTTGGGTTTGCTTATATTGGTGTTGTCCCCTTTGATTTGCTGAAGCTCATTGTTGGCGCCTTACTAAAAGATATAGAAGATATGTTTCAAAGAGGATATATCCAGCAAAATTATCTTCTAAAAGTTCTACTTCAATTTAAAGGTACAATCTGGTAACATAAGCCTGTCATTTTTTTATGATGTGTAGTGCACAAAGAGAGTTGGGTTGTTGGGATTTCGATTGGCAAAATTAGAGGTATTTTAGCATAAATTAGAGAGCTAACATATGTTGGAATGTTTTAAGTTCATTTAGCAACATAAGATTGATGTTGTATCTATTAACGCTGTCAGAGTTCATTAGCTACGTAATGAATCAGCTTTTGGAAACAGACATATACAAATTATGAAAGAATTTATGATAGTTCTTATTAAAAGTTCTTTAATAGATAAACGAGTTGCGGCTTGTTGTGATTTCTCGAGTTTGACTGTTGTGACTTCTTTTCCTCTGCTCTTTGATTACTACAATTTCTTGAAGATAAGTTATTCTCTTCTTTTTCATCTTCTCCTCTTCTCCTCATTTATCTATTTTATTTCTCGTCATCCTTTGTTTTTGCTGCTGTTACATGACTGCACTGTTGGAGATGATTTACTCTTTTTTCTCGCCGCCTTTTCTTTTTTTTAGTTCTTCTAGTTGCTGCAATTAGTTTTGATCTTCTCTATTTGATCTCTATTATGCATCATTTTTCTCTTTTCTATAATTTCTTTCACTTTTCCTGCTTTGTTTTATGGTTTTTGCTCTAGTTTATAAATATTTTCTCTGTTGAAAGAGGTTTTGCTTCATGCTTCAGTGAAGCGATCCTTCATCCATTTTTTCCACTTCTCGCTCTTCGAAATATTGGTATCAATTAGGATGGGGAATGTGACTCTCCTTATAGCATCCTACATAATGTACATGAATTTTAATGTGGTTTGATATTTTGAGATCTTTCACTTGAATGTTCATACTCTTTACTTGTGTAGGAATTTGCTAGATGCATATCTTTGTTTCACTTTGTACACATACTTGCTCATGAAATTTTATAACATTAATTCCCTTTCCTTTATAGCTACATTGTTGTATTACATACCTTTCAATTTTATATTAAACGAGATGCTCTGTTGTTTTTCCGTGTGTTAGAGTTCACTAAGAAAAGATACAGACTAAATTGATGATACAAATGCCTTTGAAGTACTCTTTTAGCTGCTGGAAGAAGATTTATAAAATGATTACATATCTTTGAAGAGGACCTTGCAAAGATGTGAACTGGAAGAGACATTTGTAATAGGATGAACTACAAGGAGAAATTGACACTATTACCAAAGAGAAGATCTAGAGTAGTAAGCTGAAGTCCAATGAAGAAGGCACTGTTGCTTGAATGTATAGGTTTGAATATGTATTCTCTAGTAATGTCTTGAAGAATAGACAAGTTATAACTATACAACATTACATATGTTAATGAAAGTTGCATGTCTTTGATGTAGAACCTAGACTTGTTTTGAAAGCTAATGTTATTGATACCTTTCTATTGAGTTCTACAAATATAAATTATCCAAATATTTTGGTGGTAAATTGAGTACGGAAACCATGCTCATCAATAAATATAATAAGGACCAGTCACAAATCTTGTGGCTATTGAGCTTTAGCGACCATGACTGTAGAGACGGAAAAATCTGGTCAAGATAAGACTTTTAAGGGCCATTTTTCTGGTGCCAAAGGACCCTTTTTCTTGTAGTGTATTAATTGCTGCTAAAACTAATACATTTTAGTGGTAATTTAATTTAATTTACCAGCTATAAAATAGACGTTCAATGAGCATAACGAACTTTTTGAACTTTATTTTGTAATCATTTTAGTTGCCACAACCAAGCGCTGTTAAAATAAATTTGTTTTAGCGGCAATTTAATTGAATATATCGGCTATAAATATGGACACTATATGAATATATCTAACTACCTTGGATTGGATTTAGCAACAATCTTAATTGCCACAACTAATTGCCACAAAATCAAGCGAGTATTAGCGACAATTAAGCTTTGGTTTACCAACATTTGCCATAATAGTCGCAAAAGCCTTTGTCGACCCTCGATACAGCGGTCAATATTCATTAGCTAGGAAAGGCTATAATAGCTATCATTATGGCCGCTAATAGAATTTTTAATTGTCACTAAATTCTCTTTTTGTTGTAGTGACTCTACCAATCAACTCATTCTCAACCTCATAGAGTTATTTCAATTCGTCTCAAAGATTCATCAATCAATCCATTCAATCACATACAAGTCCTCAAATATAGTCAACTCAATAATCATGTAACTTATCATGCTCGACTCAATTCAAACGGTCATTTGGACTCTTTTAACCTTACTCATCATATTAAGTAAACAAGTTTATATTATAACATATTTTCATGTTCAACAACTCAAGTAATCTCAATTCGTCATATTAACCTCAACTTAACTTCATATAAACTCTTTTAACATAGAATATAAATCTCAAGACATAATATAATTTCAAGTAGTAAAATCCTTATATAATAGCAAGAGAATAAACAAAATTCCTTATCAACAACTTCTCTTAAATCTCTAACTCAAGTAAATAAAGTGACATGTAGGGTCTTTCGATTTAACTTTGATGTATCAAGATAAATTCATCAGTCATCATAAATAATATACTCATAATAAATACTTAAAAGTACACTAAAATAAACTCATTTATATAAAATATCTTATTATAAAAGATTTAGAAAATAGGAGCAACTTAAAAGAATAAAATTGCCGAAGTTCTACACAATAAAACACCCTCCTTCAGCTAATAAAACTCTCAAAATTATTAAGCAAACAATATTTCTCTCGTTTGTATGCTCTCTGAAATTTTCTTTGTTTTGTTTTCGCTTTTGCTTCTAACTGAGCAAAAATGCTTACTATATATAGATGGAGCATGTAACATTTAGAAAGATATAAAACTAGAGGTGGCCTATCCACTTAATAGGATAAAATATTAAAAAGCAAATGGTCTGCCCACGTAGCATAATGAGCATAAAAAAATTATTTATGGAAGGAGCAATTATGAAGAGCATTAAGAAAAGATAAAAATGAGTGAGTGGCTGTGCAATAATAAGAAATAATATAAAAAAATATATTAAAATGCACCTACAATCCCCCGCTCATTTTTTTTTAAAAAAATTCTCCTTACACTATTCCAACTTAAGTAGGCAAAATTTCGGGGTCGTTACATTATCTTTTCCTTGGGATCATTCGTCCTCGAATGAAGAGAATATAGGTTAATGCACGAATCCTCTCATAGACTCTAATAATTAATTACCCCTTGACTGACTCATTTAACTCAATTAAATAAGGAATGCAACAATTATAATAATCATATCACATTAACAAGTCATACCAATCCTCACTCGAACTCTAGTACTCTATCATATCTATGGATGAAAGAAAAACTCAATGAATAGGAATATAGAAGGAATTATTACCATCAATTCTCTCATCACCCATAGACTGGAATAAGTGGGGGTATCTGGCCTTCATATTCTCCTCCGCCTCCCAAGTAGCTTCTTCTATGAATTGATTCCTCCATAATACCTTAACAGATGCAATCTCTTTGTTTCTTAACCTTCGAACCAGACGATCAAGGATTTGGACAAAAATCTCCTCATAACTCAAACTATCTTTTACCTCAACGTTCTCAACAGGCACTACCAACCGTGGATCTACCAAACATTTCTTAAGCATCGAAATGTGAAAAATCGGGTGGATAACCGCTAATTCTGAAGGTAGTTCCAACTTATACGCAACTTTGCCCACTCTTTTTATGACTCGGTAAGGACCAATGTATCTTGGACTTAGCTTTCCTTTCTTTCCAAACCTCATCACTTCCTTCATGGGCAACACTTTCAAATATACCCAATAATTAATCTCAAACTCTAAGTCTCTTCTTCGGACATTCGTATAAGATTTCTGTTGACTCTGTGCAGTCCTCAATCTCTCACAAATGACCTTCACTTTCTCTATCACTTGGTGAACCAAGTCTGGTCCGATCAACTCTGTTTCTCCTACCTTAAATCATCCAGTCGGCGATCTACACCTTCTCCCATAGAGTGCCTCATATGGGGCCATTTGAATACTCGAATGAAAGTTGTTGTTGTAAGCAAACTCTATTAAAGGCAAATGGTCATCCTAATTACCTTTAAATCAATAGCGCATGCTCTCAAATTATCCTCCAATGTCTGAATAGTATGCTCCGCCTGGCCATCTGTCTGAGGGTGGAAGACTGTAGTTAGATTTATCCTAGTATCCAATCCCTTCTGGAAAGACCTTTAAAACTAAGAGGTGAATTGAGCTCCTCCGTCCGAGATGCTGGACAACGGAACTCCATGCAACCTCACAATCTCATGAATATATAATTTGGCATATTCCTCTGCAGTGTTAGTTGTCTTGACTGCCAAGAGTGAGCAGACTTAGTCATTTGTCCACTATTACACGAATTGAGTCATGTTGCTTTCGAGACCTTGGTAAGCCAGTAATGAAGTCCATATTGATTATTTTCCACTTTCATTCTAAAATTTTGATGTTCTGAGCCAAACCACTCGATCTCTGATGCTCAATCTTGACCTTCTAACAATTGAGACACTTTGCAATAAATTTTGCAATATCCCTTTTCATCCCATTTCACTAGTAGACTTCTCTTAAGTCGTGATACATCTTGGTGGAGCCAGGATGGATGGAATACCTGGAGTTATATGCTTCCTTTATGATCCTCTCTCGAACATTGTCAATGTTAGGAGTACACAATCTGCCTTGATACCTCAATATCCCGTCTCCCCCTTTGGCGAAAGCCATAATCTTCTGCTTATTTACATCATCTTTCAACTGCAATAGAACAGGATCTCAGTCTTGCTTTTCTTTCACCTCTGACACTAAAGATGAAGCAGACCCATTCTGGACATTAAACTCTCCCTCATTATTCTCTTCAAGTTGTACTCCCAATCTAGCTAGTCTATGCACCTCTTTGACCCACTCTTTCCTTTCTTTCCCACATAGACAGTGCTCCCCATAGACATCCTGCTAAGAGCATCGACAACCACATTAGTCTTACCTGGATGGTAGAGAATGCTCATGTCGTAGTCCTTGAGCAATTCAAGCCATCTTCTTTGCCTCAAGTTAATCTCCTTCCGGGTGAAAATATATTATAGGCTTTTGTGGTCCGTGAATACATCAACATGTACTCCATACAAGTAGTGGTGTCAGATCTTGAAAGCAAACACTATTGCTGCCAACTCTAAGTCATGAGCAGGGTAGTTCTTCTCATGCACTTTGAGTTGTCTAGTAGGCAACAACCTTCCCTTTTTGCATCAACAGACATCCTAATCCCACTCATGAGGCATCCTAATAGATAACAAACCCATCAGTCCCATCAAGCAAGGTCAACACCGGTGCAGTAGTCAACCTCATCTTTAACTCTTGGAAACTTTTCTCACATTCGTCGGACCATTAAAATTTGACCTTCTTCTGAGTTAGTCTAGTCAATGGTGCGGCTATGGAAGAAAACTCTTCAACGAACCTTTAATAGTAACCAGCCAACCCCAGAAAACTTCTTATCTCAGTCGGTGAGGTTGGTCTTGGCAAATTCTTAACCGTCTCAATCTTTTGAGTATCTTCCTGAATTCCATCCTCAGAAATCACATGACCTAAAAAGGCCATGGATTTGATCCAAAATTCACACTTAGAAATTTTGCATACAACTTATGATCTCAGAGCGTCTACAAAGCAATTCTGAGGTGATTGGCATGCTCTTCCTAATTCCTAGAATACACCAAAATGTCGTCGATGAGCACAATCACAACTGTGTCTTGATACTGTCTGAATACCCTATTCATTAAGTCCATAAAGGCTGTAGGTGCATTTGTCAACCCAAACGACATCACCAAAAACTCAAAATGACCATATCAGATTCAGAAAGCCATCTTCGGGATGTCATATTCTCTCACTTTCAATTGGTGATAGATTGATCTGAGGTTTATCTTAGAGAAAATAGTCGCACCCTGAAGTTGGCCAAACAAGTCATCGATTCTCGGAAGGGGATGCTTATTCTTAGTTGTCACCTTATTCAACTGACGATAGTCAATACACATCCTCAAGGAACCATCTTCTTTTGTACAAATAAGATCGGAACGCCCCATGAAGAAACACTTGGCCTTATGAATCCTTTTTACAACAAGTCTTTCAGCTGTTCCTTCAACTCCTTTAACTCTGTAGGGGCCATCCTATATGACGGAATGGAAACTAGCTTGGTGTTAGGAAGAACATCAATCCCAAAGTCGATTTCTCTATCAGGAGGGATTCCAAGCAAATCCTCAGGAAACACATCAGGAAACTCATTTACAATCGCGATTGACTCAAGAGTTGGGGGCTCAACATCATCTGAATTAACTCGAACAAGGTGATAGATACATCTCTTAGAAATCAATCTTCGGACCTTGAGGTGAGAAATAAATTTACTCTTTGGCACAATCGAATCTCCCTTCCACTTAATAACAGGCTCATTAGGAAACTAAAATTTAACCATTTGAGTTCGACAATCAACCGAGGCATAGCAGGCATGAGGCCAATCCATACCAAGAATTATATCAAAATCAATCATCTCCAACTCAACAAATCATCAGAAGTATACCTTTGATGAATAGATACCACACAGTTTCTATAGATTCTCTCGACTCGAATAAACTAGCCAACAGGAGTAGAAACAGAAAATAGTTCAAGCAAGTACTCAGGGAGAATCTAAATTTACTTGCCACATGAGGAGATACAAATGACAAAGTAGCACTAGGATACATCAAAATATAACAATCAAGAGTAAAGACTCAAATTATATCCGTCACAACATCCGGTGCATCCTCTTGGTCCTGTCGATTACCCATTGTATACTGATGGTTTGTCCCTCCACCTGGTACTGGTGCAACAGCTCTTTGGTTACCCCTAACTGGTGATGCAATGGTAGCAGTTTCGGTCTTATTACACCACGTCAGACAATACCTCTGAAAAGGACCAGGCTGGCCACACTTATAACAACCATTCCCTCCATCTCTACATTCTCCCGATGCATTTTGCCACATTTCCCGCAAGGTAGCCTCCCTTTAGAGCCAAGAGTCACACTAGCTTATGAATCCTATACCCTAAAGTTTTGCTGGCCTTGGGACTTTTGATTGTGCATGTGGCTCGGAGCCGGTGCACTAGCTAAAGATGGTGCATAGTTGGAGGACCTCTTTTGGAAGTAAGACTTATCTCCCTTGCCCTACTTATGCTGACTGGACTCAGGCCCCGTTGACGTAGTCTTCTTTTTAAAGTCTTTTTTCTCAGATGCTTCTCTCTATCTTTTTTCTTGTCCTCCTCAGTTTCCTGAGCATAAACTATTAATCTAGAAATATCCATATCTGGGATTAACAATTACATTCTCTCTTCACATGCTTACCTAGCCTAAATACAAACCTCCTCATCCTTGCTCTCATATTTGGGATCATCTTTGTAGCGTACCTGGACAGCTGGATGAATTTCAAGCTATACTTTTTGACCGTTAATCCCCCTTGTTTCAAGTTTATGAACTCCTCAACCTTTGCCTCTCTCAGCTTCTGAGTTAAAAAGTGATCAAGAAAGGCACCTTCAAACTCATCCCAGGTAGCAAGCTCAACATTTTCTCCCCAACTCTCTTCCCACTAATTGTACTAAACATTGGCCATATGCTTGAGTTGGTAAGAAGCCAGCTCAACTCCTTCAGTCTCAGTCGCATGCATGGTCTTCAACACCTTCCATATCTTATCAATGAAGTTCTGAGGGTCCTCTTTAACTTTTGACCCAGTTTAGACAGGTGGATTCATCCTCAGAAAATTCCTTAGCCTGGAAACAGTTGTGGGCTCTTGAGAGCTAAAGCTAGGGGCTGGTGAACCTCGATTCCCATTTTGAGAAGCTACTAAATAGGTAAGCATAGGTATGGCTCCTCAAAATTAGGCCTCTAAAGTAGGAGCAGATGGAGCAATAGGTGTCACAGGAACACTAGTGATACTGGGCGGTCGGTCTCGGTCCCTCGTTTCCATTTGGGGAGGTACTTCTGAAGTAGGGTTCTCGACAGTGCTAGCTGAGGGAATTCTCTAGGTTACTGCACATCATGGAGGCATAATATACACTCACATAACGCATGAGTCAAAAAAACATTTCTAGAGTTTTCAACTCTATCACACGAACTCATATCACAAGAAAGGGTAACAATTCCTAATATCCTATAGTTTCCTATTTATGAAGTGTGGTGCACAACGCACACATAAACAAGACTCTACTAGACACGACTTCATAGACTCCCTAGGACTCTTGAACTCTGTACTCTGATACCAAGTTTGTCATGCCCCGAGAGGTTACCCTTGGAGTGGCTGGCACGCGAAGACTATTGCTAGCCTCCGAGTGAACCACTTGGCCTCATTGTCACATCGTACTCCACAGCGGAAGAAATAACTCAAATAAATAAAATATTATTAATAAAAACTCACTCATAGTTTCAAAGAACAAGGTTTGAAATTATACAATACTTTTAAGAAATCACTCCCTCAATATCTATGAAGCCTCTAATCAACAATCCAGAGAGTGCCATGACAGGCCATAGACACCTCAAATGAAAATAATACTCAATAAAAGACAGAAGGTAAAAAGGACTTCTCCGAAATATAAGGAGAGCTCACCAACTCTGAGGTGTACGATTTGGATCTCAATGGTGCGCGGGCTGAAGTCTTTTATCTCCAATATCTGCATCATGAAACGATGCAGCGCCAAAGGCGTTAGTATGTGGAATGTACGGTAATTCCAACAGCTCAAATAATAATGATGATGATGATGATGACGATGATGATGATGATGATAATAATAATAATAATAATAATAATGATGATGATGATGATGATGATAATGATGATGATAGTCCCAAGAATACTCATCTCGACTCCTCAACTCATGTTCAGCTCAGTATATGACAGTTTAGAACATTTCATACATTTAAATAATATATATATACACACACATAGTGAAAGTAAACTCAAGTTTGTAAATCTCATGTTCAATCAAAGTTGCTTAGGAGTTTCTCTTAACCGATATACCTTCCACCACCATAAGTTAGGTGATGGACAACGAATCGGCATCGTTGCCGCACTCATCCTATACGTGCCACGGTATAGGACGATCACCTCTCTCTTAGATCCAGGGTAAATGTCCACTTGCTGGACAAGTCACCAGAATGACGCTGTCTGACTATCCTACGCTGGCAACGTAGTTCTAGGGGTTAAAGTAAAAGTATACTCGCTCCACGCTCGGTGCTCGATACTCCACCCAAGACTTAAACATGCTCAAATCGTCATGTAACTCAATCCTCAATACTCCATCAATCGACTCATCCTCAACCTCATAGAGTTATCTCAATTCGTCTCAAAGATTCATCAATTCATTCAATCACATACAAGTACTCAGATATAGTCAACTCAATAATCATGTAACTTGTCATGCTCGACTCAATTCAAACGGTCATTTGGACTCTTTTAACCTTACACATCATGTTAAAATCAATACTAATGCTAGCAAAAAAATTAATCTAACACTAAGAATGACAGTAATAATGAAAATTTATTTTTTAATTTTACACAAGTTTAGACAATTAATAAAATACGTAACCTAATTTTATTTTTTCTTTATTGTTTATTCATATAACTAACAAATACTTATTACGCTTATTTTAGCATGTTTTTAGAGTTATTTTAACATATTTTTAAATTTATGATATCTTTATTATAACTTATTCTAGCATGATTTCGCACTATGAAATTATGATTATTTTCATTATGACTTATATTTGCATTTTGCAATATGTATTTTATGCGATTTTATTATTATTATTATTATTTTGGTTGAAAATTTTGTGGCTTCACTCATATCATATTTGGTATTTTTCTTAAAAAATTATAGATATTTGTATTTTGATAGCACTAAAAAAATATTTAAAGCACAAGTTGATTATATGTTTTTATGGATACTTTATCAAAAAAACTCAAACAAATTCAAAAATAAGAGAAATTTGAACCCCCCGCCCTCCCCCAAAAAAGAAATTAAAAATCGAGAGATTTGAAAAATATCCAAATATTCAAGAAATTCAAAAAATTTTAAAAAAACGAGATTGAAAAACTCGAGTTTTATTGATTTGATTTGATTTATATATTTAAAAATTCGATTCAAGTGATTTGATTTAATATTTAAAAAGTTTAAACTGAACTGATCCATGCACACCCCTATTTATACCCAAAGAAAATAACAAACAAGAGATTAAGCAAAGAAACTAAAAATAATTAATTAATTTTCCTCATCTTTGCAACTCTTATCTGTTTATATTCTATCGAAAGACTGGCTAGTTGAACACTACATAAGGTGGTTATCCAAATTAAAAATAAAAATCTCCACGTGCTTTCTGATAATAATACCATAACACAAACATAAGTTTACATATTAATTTAAGGCTAAAACTATCGAACAATCTTTTTGTTTCATTAGATTGGATCTGACTGCAGCTTTTTCTGTCAGCAATTGATGTCCAATTTTTTGTTAGGATAACAAAAATGAAATTTTGGAGGATACACCAGGAGACACTTGGAATAAGGGTTCCGAATTCTTTTTAACAAAAAATTTAAAAATATTATTTATTATTTTGAAATTATTTTTTTATATATATAATTGATGTTGAACATTATTTAATTAGTTCACGTATTTCATTTTTTAAATTATGAATTTTCTTAATAAAAATTCTAACTCTGTCATTATTTTTTATCGTTAAAATATTCATAAGAATAAGTTTTGATACACCTCAAATTATATAAGAGTTTCTAAAGATTTTTCATGATACTTTCAACAATCTTAAGAATATTTATATCATATTTAGAGAATTCCGATTACAAAGAAGATTAAAATAACTCAGACATGGAGACAAACCTAACATTTATCTCATAGAGAGAAAATCTTTACATATCATAAACTAAAATTAGATTTCAACAAATTTTGCAATTGATGCATCATAATACTTACCTCAGAGCTTGAAATATGAAAAAACACAACAAATAGTATACAAACATTCACAGTATTTTCTGACACTCTTCTATTAGAAAATAATAGAATTCACTGGACACTTTATCTTTGAGCAATTAAAATTATCATCAGCATCAGCAGCATCATCATCATCAACAACAATAACAACAATATATCCAGTGAAATCCTACAAGTGGGGTTTGTGGAGGATAGAATGTACATAGACCTTACCACTACTTCATAGAGATAGAGAGTCTGTTTTTCAAAAACTCTCATCTCAACAATCAAGTCTCATAAGCAGAAGATACTAGATATAGTAAAAAAGAAAAAGAAAAGGAAAATGACTAATAATGAAAAGCAAAATGATAGTCTGTAAATACAATAAAGTAACAAATATCAGACAAATAATGACAATACAGGATATAAAGACTACTCGTACTAACATACTAAATCATAAGGCCATACATCAACCTACTCCTACTAGCCTATTAGTCTTCTATCCTAATACGCGACCTCCATTCCTTTCTATCTTGAAGAATCTTTTATTTCTTCAATATATGTCTATTGAGTAAACTCTAAGTTTACCATGACATGTGTTTTTTGCTTTAGTAAATCTTAATTTACTATTACATAAGCAGATTTCAAATTTATTTCTCAGAGAGTAATTTTCATATTTATTTCTCCTTAATTACTCTATCTCTCTTTTGGAGATGAATTGTGATCCTATCACAATAAAGTGCACATATTGAGAAGTTTTATTGAATACTATCACATTCACTTCAGAGAATGGATCTGTATCTGTAGCATTTATCAAAATATTTTTATTCTTCAAAAATGATATACAATCATCTTAGCATATAAATTTATCATAGCTTAGTACCTCATTTCATGTTCACATGTATTATTCAATCACTTATCTTTTTTCAGACATTATGTATTGTTACCACATTCACTTTAGAGAATGGAGCATTTTAATGGAACATATTTTATGAATTTTCACCAAAAACTTATTATTTTGCTTTAAGATGTATGACCATCTTCAAGAGGCATATCTTTCTTTTAGGCTCTTCCACAAAAAAAGTGGATCTTGACCGTGAGATATTTAATTTTCAAAGTTCCATCAAGATGATGATGCAAAATACCATCGCTTTAACACTATCTTATTTTGATGTTTTATTTTCATCTTTAATGATGTTTCCAAGACACTTAGCATCCAACATCCATGAAGGATAGTTTTGCCCAAACTATGAAGGGCAACAAACTTAAGTTTCATAAGATTGATCATATCAATAAAGAGAAAATAAGTAAATAAATAATACCTTGGCCTTGAAACTTTACCTTCACTCTTTAAGACGGTAGAGTTTCATGCTAATAACGTGTTCTGAAATTATAAAGCAAGAAGAAGAAAGTGAGGAGAAGAGGGAATACCTTTTATTCCTCTTGAATAATAATTTATATGTATTTTACAATAAAGGAAACCCTTATATTTATAGAAAAAAAATTGACTTGGTCTCCAAGTAGGGGTCTGAACTCTTAAACAACAACAATAACAATAACATACCCAGTGAAATCCCACAAGTGGGATCTGGGGAGGGTAGATTGTACGCAGACCTTACCGCTACCTCATAGAAGTAGAGACGCTATTTTCTAAAACCCTCGGCTCAAAACCCATAAGCAGAAATAATTAGATATGACAAAAGAAATGTAAGTAAAGGGAAGGGGACAATAGGGGCGACTAGCAATGAATAACACAAGACATTATGTAAATATGATAAATTAACACATATCAGTCAGGCAATGAAGTAAAAACAGAATAGTAATAGTAAAGATAGTACAAATACTACTAGTAATAGGAAGAAGATGAAGGAGAAGAAGACGAAGAATAAGAAGAAAGAAGGAAGAAGAAGAAGAAGAGGAAGAAGAACTTAGCCTGCTACTCTAATTTGCGTCCTCCACTCCTTTCTATATAAGGTCATGTTCTCAGTGAGGTTGAGTTCCGCCATGTCCTGTCTGATCACCTCCCCCCAGTACTTCTTCGGTCTACCTCTATCCCTCCGAGTAGCTCCTACCACCAACCTCTCGCACCTCCTAACAGGAGCATCGATGCTCCTTCTCTACACATGCCCGAACCATCGCAGTCTCGCTTCCCTCATTTTCTCGCCCACCAGGGCCACCTCCAGTTTCTCCCGAATAGACTCGTTCCTAATCTTGTCACTCCTGGTGTGACCGCACATCCATCTCAACATCCTCATCTCTGCGACATGCATCTTCTGAACATGTATGTTTTTAATTGACCAACACTCCACCCTATACAGCTGGTCTAACCACCAGTCTGTAGAACTGACCTTTAAGTTTGGGTGGTATCTTTTTCTTACACAATACTCCAGAGGCCTGTCTCCATCTAGTCCAAGCTATCCCAATGCGATGTGTGACATCATCATCAATGTTGCCACTACAGGGTCTGAACTCTTAAAGAAATTTAAATAATAGACATTCATTATAAATTAAATATGTTTATAACAGAAAGAGAATAATTAAAAAAATTAAGACATAATTGAGTGTGGAGAGTTTTTTTCAAAATATTTAAGATGCAGAGGGGCAAACACATACTTTGATTCAACTTAAAATTGAAGAAAGGATATTTTTATAAAAAAAATTTATTGGGGGTTAAAAAAATCAAGATCAATGCATTTTTGAGATACTGAATGTAATTTTGTGACAAAAATATATGTAGTTCACGTGAGTACCAACAAAAGTTTTTCTGCATAATTTCATCAGCTACTATAAAAAGCTACCCCCCAAAAAAAATTTAGATCACACATAAATTGACAGTTTTGAGGCATGAAAGATCAATATCTCTCAAGAATAATTTTTTTATATTCTTTTAAAGATTTAACAAGTAATGTTCTATCAGGACACAACAAAGTCTAAACAATATATGCAATCGAATTACGCTATAACAGGAAATTCATCATATTTATAGAGTCTATTAAGGAGTCTTTTCATAAAAGTCGCTCTTTTCTGAGCAAACACAACCTTTTTGCTTAATTAAAATTTTAATTTTAAATAAATAGATTAATTTAAATAAAATATTTAATTTAAGATTCAACCCCGCCGGCGGCCAAGTCCAAATCATCATTATATATTTTATATAATAAATTGAAGAAATAATAATAATTGCTACATAGAGAAATACTGCTCCACTAAATTTCAAGTACGACCAAGAGCCGGCAATACAATTTAAAGATTTTAATTTTTTTTTGATAAATTTAGCAGTTATATGTAAAAAAAAACTAAGCTTAATAACCATAAAATAGACATCTTGTTGTTCAATTATTTGGGACAATGAACTAATAACCATAAATTCTACTTGCCAGAAAAATAAAGTTAAGAAAACTTTCACTGTACAATGTGCAATACTTTCTGTACAATAATTTAATGTTATATTAGATGAAATGAGTTAGACATTATATGAGGGAACAAATCTAAACCACCGATGTGGGATTCCCACATTTTACAAATGAGGAAAAAATCAAATTAGTCTCTTATTTTTGGGTTAAGACTCAAATTCATCCTTAGTTTGTACATGAAGTACTAAAAGTCCTTCATGTTTGCACTGTTGGTACATTTTTAATCCTTTCTCAAATTTTTTTGTATTTTTTTACATTGATTTTGTCCATAATTTTTTTTTGACCATTTGTTCATGATTTTATGTATGAATTATTCAATCTTTATATATATATATATATATATATATATATATATATATATTAGCAGAAATAATAACTCTTGTGAGAAGAAGTGAGAAGAAGAACACTTTGTTTAGTTTAGTAGAAATATTGTTGCAGCTAAAATTGAGAAGTTTATTATGTCGATTTCGCAAAAAATAATACAAATTTTTTTTTCTTACAATGTCATATGTCACTGTGTTCTTACTTTAGTTGCAATAATACTGAATAGAATAAGATATTCTTCTTCTCACCTTCTTTCACATGAAATTATTATTTTTACTCAATTATAAAACATAGCTGAATATTTTATACATAAAATTATAAAAAGATGATTGAATATTTTATACATAAAATTATGGACAAAATTAATATTAAAAAATAGACAAAATTTGCAGTAGGATCAAAACTACACCAATATTGTAAATATAAAGGACTATTAGGTCTTCATATAAAAATACGAAAATAATTTTGAGTCTTAACCTAAAAATAAAGGACAATTTTGGGCTAAACTTCTTTTACAAATTACCTAACATTTTTAAGAATGTAAAAGTCGACCAATATTTGAAAGACATATGGGTGGATCAATATTTAGCAAAAATTATTCATACTTTTATAATATAAGAATATGAATATGGTGTATGATATTCGTACAAATAGATAGATGAATAGATTTACATTTTTCTTCCCATTCTAACTTAACATATTATGTACTTATGATGAATTTTCTATCAACTAAATACATACTTCGCAATGGACGGGAGTCTTTGAGGCATTCGGGTAATATTGTTGTTGTTGTAAAAAGTCTTGTGTTTAACCTGCAAATAAGTCTTACTTTCTCTGTTTCAAAAGATGAAGTTTAAGAAAGTATAATTTTTAAAAAAATCTTCTAAAATCAAATTAACAATATATTAAATGTATCAAAATATCATTTAATTTTGTGCTTTGAATATATTATGTGAAAAGTTAGAATAAAAAAGTAGGATAATTATATCAAATGATTATTTAGTCATTTCAAACTAAAAAAAAGTTCACTAGATGTATACTCGGTATATATTTCATGTACAGAGTGTATTATAATATATATTCTGTATATAATTCATGTATATGTAATTTATATTATATAGTCAATGTATATTTTTTATAACTTTTCGCAAGTTATATTGTATAGTAACTATATATTTACTATAATTTTAAGCTATTTTTTATGCAAGTAAAACATATTTATATTTAGCATAAATTAATTAGTTTATCGTATATATATTTGAATTTCCTTTAAAAATTACCCCCAAAAAAGAGACAAACACGAGTAAAAGTATTCAAGAAAGCTCCTTCACCAGAAGTAATTAATTGTTTCAAATGATTATTTTTGTAATTCTTGTCCAATATAATGAACTGGATTAATCCTAAGTACAACGTTATTGCTATACACGATTTAGATATCAACAACGAACTTAATTTTATTTCAGTTAATCCAGTTATATGTAACACACAAACTTATTGTTTAAGTAATTTTATATACATATTTTATTTTTATTTTTTAAAATATATAGTTTGAATAGATCACATGAAAATTTAAAAATACCTCTTTTTTTATGATTGAAATAGAAACATGATTGAGATATTCAATTGTCAAAATATATCAATTATTCTAATTTTCTCTTACTTTCTCAAGAAACTTCCAACATCTAACTAAGCAATAATGGTTATTCTTTCTAATGGTATGCACATCGCTTCTTATTTCACATAAAAATTTAAGATATTTTTTCAAGAGAGATCACGGCGAGAAGAGCAACAATGAGAAAAACATTGTTGGACGGTGGTTTCAAAGAGTAGAAAGTATTGGTCTATGGTTTGAATTGGAATAATGAGAAGGGAGAGAATAGTTAAGGTTATTTTAGTTAAAGATATTTTTGGGTATATGAAAAAATTTTTAGGGTAACAAAGTAATTTTATTGTCAAACTATCATAACTTGTAAGCTAAAAAATAAAAAGTTGGGGTGACGTTGTTTTTAACTTTTAACTTATTTTAAGCAAATTATAACTTTTTTTTAAGCTGTTTTGAAAATTGTCAACCACTTTTATAAACTAAAAAGAGCTTAAAATAAGGTTTGACCAACTTTTAAGCTAAGTCAAAACGAGCTCTCTTTCAACCCGCCAAAATGGAATTGGCGTGTACCAGTTTGGGTACAATATGAAATATTTACTCAAGTTGGACCCAATTTAAACTGTTTACACTCTGCCCCACTTTCTCCTTTTTTATTTTGGTCATGATGTCATCACGATGTTAACATGATTGCTATGAAATAATCTATGATACTTCGACGATATATATATATATATATATATATATATATATATATATATATATACATATCTCCACAATGAAACAAAGTAATTTTTCTTCTGAAAATACAACTGAAGAACAACCATAGTTCTCGAGCTTTTAAGAAATTTGACTTTTTGTATTTAGTTTTATTTCCCAATGCTTTAGTGTAAATTTGGTCGTGATCTATAAAGGAATCCGATGTCTTGATTTTGAGTTGCTTTTTCTTCCGTGCTTGATTCTTAGCTAGAGTTAGCTAGAATGAGAGAGGGAATTTTAAAGTGATATGAGTCGATTAGTTTATTAGTGGATAGATGAGTTAGTTGAAGAAGGTTTCATTATCTTTTCAATGGGGAAGGAATTAAGATTTTAATTAATCAGTTATAATCATCTTTACTCCTTGAAATTAATAAAATTATGCTTAAATCTTGATTGTAGGAATTTTTCCACGTAAAATTCTCTTTTCTAATAAGGGACCTGGTTTGCTCCATCAATGATTAGGCCGTCGACTCGTCAGGTTGTAAATAATTTTTTGCATTGTTTTCTTAGTACCGGTATAATTGTATAATTTGTGAAGCAGTCAGCCATATTATGATCTGGCAGTATATTATTATTTTATTCCTAGAAGATAACCATATACGTAGCCTTGTGCGAGTATAAAATGATGCAGTACCAATTAATCCTCTTCAGTTCTTAGTAAATTAACGTATGAGGGATCATTGAATAATAGGAGATATAATTAATCAACTTTGAAGTCAAATAGTTGACAATTTTGATGTTATAAATAGTTGTAAATTAACAAGAAAAAAATCACAGTGATATTGGTGGTGAGACTTGTTGTGTTGATTTGCCTTGTGGCATCACTCATCCTCCTCCTTACAAGTGCTTAATATTCCAACAATGATGATCAACTGCAAATTACACTTTATCGTATTTAAAAAAGATTTTGATTGGTGGTGATTGCAGTTATATGCTGGTTTGCATTGGCTATAACCTCTTTCAAACACTACTCTCGCTAAGCATTGGAGTTGGCCTTTTAGATCTATTCGGTGACATGGTAATTATACTCCTCCAAATGTATCTCTACTTTCTCACCTCCAATTTTTTTACATGCTTGGGAGTGTCATTTGGGCATTTATTTTTATTTTGTACTCAAATAAAAATTGAACTTTATGAAATTATCTCAAAATATTTTTTGACACACATATACATTTATTTGGTATTTTAGATTTATTTTTGTAAAATTTAAAAATTTTGTATGATTATAAATTTATAAAAGAACCTTTTATTTTTTGAGAAAAACTAATTAAGTCTTTTTGTATTGACGCAGTTGATTTGTTTTTGGTCAAATGCAATATTCTCTCTGTTAAATATATGTTCCTCGTTATTTGAATCAGATGATAGCAAATATTCTGCAACTTATGGAATTGAGCCGCTCAGTAGACTTAGAGCCAACTAGTTTCTTCAACAAGATTTTTGTGTCTGCAGGGCTTTCACTGCTAGCAACACTCTTTACCTTAATCTCCCTCATTTCCTCACATGTTGCTCTTTCCCATTGAATTCTTCAAACAAACTAACTTTTCATCTACTATATATTAATTTTCTTTTAAGTGGCTCCATGTAAATATTCACAATATATCTTTATCTGGTATTTTGCTAGAAATAATGCGCGTTTGGGGAATTTTACAATGCATATGCATGGTTGGAATGAGAATAATTATACAAGTCATTCATCTTCTGAGGAAATTGGTATAAATAAAGAAAGAGGAATTTACTTATGATGTTAAATTGATTTATTTAAGACATATATATGACAAGGTCTCTAAGAAGGCTCTATAGAGATGCTCGGAGGCTAGAGGTGTGCCTAGGACTTACACTAGCGTTATTGAGGACATGTATGATAGGCCAAAATTAGAGGGTCACAGTGGTTGAGGCTAAAAGCACTTCCCCTGATCATGATGAATTGCACCAAGGTTAAACTCTTAATCTATGTTGACAGAAGGTATAAAACTTCCTCAGGTATTTGAAGTTTTTTATCAGTGAACATCTCAACTATTATTCATTTTAAATACTTTTTTGAAGTTGTTTAAACGTTAATTGCAGTCTCCGTTTTTGTCCATCTGGCATCGAAGTGGAGTACAAACTCCGTGAGGGTGTGTGAAGACATAAAAATATGCCAAATTAGACGTTTTCAATGGCTATATTTTCTTTTTTCCTTATTTTTTTCCTATAAATTGAATATTTTCTATCTCTTTTTTCACTATTTTCATTTATCACCATTTTTCTTTACTTTTCTCCTCCTTTTCAAATTATAAATTTCAAATTTTAGAATTTTTTCTCCTTTGTTTGCTATATTCATTGAATTATTAATGTAAAATATCCTACAAATTTTTTTTAGCATATATTTAGAAAAGTATTTTTCTTTATTTGATATGTTGTGTATATTTATTTATATAAACTTTTTCTTTAAGCAAATTAAACTTAGTAAAAATCGGATGAATTGAATTGTAATATACATTTTAGTTCATTTCAGTTAAACTCATTTTAGCACAAATAATTCTTGAGCTGATTAATTAACTTAATGCATTTTTACTCATTCATTCGACATTTTTTAATATAATGTTACTAATTCTTGCATGAAATTACTTAGATCTTAAATTAATATTTGGATATGCTTTTAAAAAGAAAAAAAAAGTACTTTGGGGTAGTTATAAAGATTATTATTTAGAAATTAAAAATAATTTTAAAAGATTGATAAAATAAACTATTTGGGTAAGCTTTTAAAAAGAAAAAAAAGTACTTCAGAGTAGTTATAAAAATTATTTTTTAGAAATTAAAAATAATTTTAAAAATTGATCAAATAAATTATTTGGGTAAGCTTTTAAAAAAATGTGCTTCAACTTAGTTATAAAATTATTTTTTACAAATTAAAAATAATTTTAAAAAAATTGATTAAATAAACTATTACTAGTACAAAATTATGAGTTTAGTAATGAATGTGTCTTTTCCAATTTCTAATTGCTTTAGTATTTAAAAATTTATAACCTAATTCAATTAGCTCATTATACAAAAGATATTTTTTTT
>JAOTQJ010000099.1:10294237-10305546 GCA_025642045.1 Solanum sejunctum | reverse complement strand
GCCAAGGAGTCTCCTTCGGTCCTTGCACTCACCCCCCGTAGGGACTCAGCGTCCTCGCTGAGGTTTGCCCCACCACCCGGCTGGTCGAGAGTAGGCTCTGATACCACCTGTAATAAGGACCAAAGGAGACTTCTTGGATCAGCCAGGCGAATCCCACATCGGCTATAGAGAGAGAGTTACCGAGCTATTTGAAGGGGCTTCGAACTTACATGTGCATAGGCCTTTTCCTTGGGGAAACTTGGGAGAAACAAAACCGTGCGCTGGTGCATGGGCGACCCATGGCTGGCAATGCGAATAATATATGTACGTGTGAGGTCCGGGCTGTTACATGAAGGTTGAGAGAAAATCCTTAGATTCAAAGAGGATTTTGAGACCTGAGTGTAAGAGTAAAATATTGGCCAAGTGTTTGAATGAGTATTGGGGAATGTTTAGAATGATACGAGGGTTTAAAATGGTTAAGTATAGAAATTTTAATGATTAGAAACACTAAAGCTCAAAAATCTAACTTTATATTCTTGTTCAGGGGGTCATTTTGAATGGTAAATGGGTGTATCTCTGATATAAGAAAAAAATGATTAGTAATTTTGATTTTCTAAAAATAGATTTCTAGAGAGCTTTTCACGCCCCTGGCACGACGCGCTAAGGGCACGCAGTAGTGTAAATTTTGTCCAGTTCTTTGAGATATATGGAAATTACAATTTTGAGCACTTTCGAGGCACATTTTTGGGTACTTTTTGGGGTCGTTACAATATTTTACCCTTGGGAACATTCTTTCCTGAATGTAAAAGAGATGTATATGAAAGACACAAACATGACAATTTTAGACCACATAGTAATGCAGCAATGCACTTGAACATCATTTTAAAATCTCATCATAAGTGTAAATTTATCATGAACTTAGTCAATTTAAGCTTGAACATATGCAATGACATGATGGATGAACATAAGACTTGAGATCATATGAAGGACTTAGATCAATACCTTAGGCTTGAGCGGAGTGAAAAAGGTAAGGATAACACCTTTGCATGTCCACTTCAACCTCCCAAGTAGCATTTTCAAATTGTTGATTCCTCCAAAGGACCTTAACAAAAGCAACCTCTTTGTTTCTCAATCTCTTCACTTGCCTATCCAAGATCTGAACCATAACCTCTTCATAGGTCAAATTATCTTCAACAACATCCATAACATCAAGAGGCATAATGGCATTCAGATCACCTACACATTTTCTCAACATGGACACATGAAACACTAGATGAACCAAATCCATTTCCCTAGGCAATTTCAACTCAAAAGCTACCTTGTCAACCCTTCTCATCACCCTATAAGGACCCACGTACCTTGGGTTGAACTTTCCCTTTTACTAAAATAGACCACACCCTTCATGGGTGACACTTTCAAGTAGACCCAATTACCCACCTTGAACTCAAGATCCCTTCTCCTTACGTCGACATAAGACTTTTGATGACATTGGGACGTCTTTAACCTTTCTCTAATAATCTTGAACTTGTCAAGAGTCTCCATAACTAGATCTGGTCCTAATAAGGCCATCTCACCAATCTCAAACCACTTCACCGATGATCTACAGTGCCTACCATAGAGATCCTTGAAAGGAGCTATACCGATACTAGAATGATAACTATTGTTATAGGCAAACTCAATCGATGGAAGATGATCATCCCAACTACATTTAAGCTCCAACACACATGCTCGAAGCATATCCTCAAGGGTTTGGATGATTCTATAGGGTTGGCCATCAGTTTGAGGGTAGAAGGCTGTAGGAAGCTTAACTCTAGTACCAAGATCCCTTTGAAAGGACCTCCAAAATTGTGAATTAAATTATGCTCCACGATCCGATATGATAGATAAAGGAACCCCATGCAACCTTACCAAGTCATGAATGTACAACCTTGCATAATCTTCAGCCCCATAAGTGGTCTAAATCGGTAGAAAGTGAGTCGATTTGTCATCCTACCAACCACCACCCAAATGGAATTAAAATCCTTTCTAGTTTTGGGCAACCCAACCACAAAATCCATATTATCACATCCCACTTCCAAGTAGGAATCTCAATGTGGGTTAGGCCACTTGACCTTTGATGTTCGACTTTGACTTGTTGACAACTATGACAACCATAAATGAATTTGGCAAAGTCCCTATACATTTTGTTGGAACTGGGGTGGATAGAATAAGAAGAGTTATGGGCCTCATCAAAGATCTTTCCTATCAAACTACTAACATATAGTACACACAACCTACCTTGATATCTAAGGGCACTATCTCCTCCTTGAGAGAAAACCTCTACCTTGACCTCTTTCACCAAGGACTTTGATTCCAACAAGGAGGGATCAAGATCTTATTTTGCTATCACCTTACAACAACAATACCCCCATTATCAACCTCTTCCAACCCAACTCCCAATCTAGCTAATCAATGCACCTCCCAAGCCATCTCATTATCACCACCATTAATATGAGCTAGGCTACCCATATACACCCTACTCAAAGCATTTGCCACTATATTTGCCTTACTGGGATGATAACGCACACTCATATCATAGTTCTTAAGAAGTTCTAACCATATCCTTTGCCTCAAGTTGAGATCCTTTTGGGTGAAGACATATTGGAGGCTCTTATGATCGGTGAACACATTAACATGCACCCCATACAAGTAGTGACGCCAAATCTGTAATGCAAACACAATGCTAGCTAACTCAATATCATGGGTAGGGTAGTTCTTTTCATGTACTTTGAGTTGTCTAGAAGCATATGCTATGACTTACCATTTTTGCATCAACCCACAACCCAAACTAACCCAGTATATATAAATAATCCTTCAAGACCATTTGATAATGAGAATATGGGAGCGGACACAAGCTTATCTTTTAATGATTGGAAACTTCTTTCACATTCATTGGACCACTCAAACTTGGCCTTCTTTTGAGTCAATTTTGTCATAGAAGTAATAGAAGAGAACCTATTCACAAATCTCTAATAATAGCTAACTAGGCCTAAGAAACTCCTAACGACCGATGGGGTCAATGGTCTAGGCCAATTTATAATCACATCAATATTCTTTAGATCCACCTAATACCATCCTCTGACATCACATGTCCTAGGAAGGCAACCTCCCTAAACCAAAATTCACACTTTTCATATTTAGCATACAATTTCTCCTCCCTTAATCTTTGCAATACAACCCCCAAATGATCCCTATGCTCCTCTTCACTATGAGAATAGATCAAAATGTCATCAATGAAGACTATAACAAAGAAATCAAGGTAGGGTTTAATGACCCTATTCATTAGGTCCATAAAGATGGCTGGTGCATTGGTCAACCCAAAAGACATCACTATAAATTCATAATGCCCATACCTAGTTCGAAAGATTTTCTTGGGAATATCACACTCCCTCACTTTCACTTGATGATACCCAGATCGAAGATCAATCTTAGAGAAATGGCTAGCCCCTTGCAATTAGTCAAAAAAATAATCAATCCTTGGAAGAGGATACCTATTCTTGATGGTGACCTTATTGAGTTTCCAGTAGTCAATACACATCCTATGGGACCCATCCTTCCTTTTCACAAACAATACCAGAGCACCCTAAGGTGATTGGCTAGGTGTAATAAACCCCTTCTCCAACAAGTCCCTCAATAGTTCCTTCAACTCTACCGGGGCCATACAGTAAGGGGGAATAGAAATGGGTTGAGTATCGGGGAGGAGGTCTATGCCATAGTCTATTTCTCTTTTGAGAGGAACACTGGGAAGGTCCTTAGGGAAGACATCAAGAAACTCATTTATAATTGGAACTGACTCTATGGGAAGGACTTTAGACTCCATATCCCTAACTGTTACAATATGGTAAAGACACTTCTTAGAGATCAACTTATGGGCTTTAATAAAAGAGATGAATCTACCCTCGACCACTACATCTTGACTTTCCCACTCAAAGGACAGGTTCATTTGAAAATTGAAACTTGACCCTGCGGGCTCTGCAATCAATAGAAGCATAGTAAGTATGCAACCAATCTATCCCAAGAATAATATCAAAATAAACCATGTCTAACTCAACAAGATCACAAGGCAATATATTATGCAAGATGCAAATAGGACAACTTCTATAAACTCTTCTAGCAATAATAGATGCATCAATAGGAGTAGACACCTTATATGACTCATGCAACAACCCAGGGTCAACATGAACTTTTGGGCAATAAATAAGGTAACAAAAGAAAGAATGGCACCCGAATCAATCAATGCATACACATCAAAATCAAAGATTTTTAGCATACTAGTAAAACATCGGGAACTTCATCAATCCCTTGCCCCCCATGCAAAGCGTAGAACCGGTTATACCTTGGGACCATTTTGTCAGCCACCTCTCCCCAATAGGACCACATTAGAACCTTGGAGATGAACCTCCTTGCCTTTGTTGAGATTTTGAGGGAAATCTATCGCCTTATGCCCCAACTCCCCACAACTATAACAAGTATCAGTATTCTTCAAACATGGGTCACCATGACCTTTACCACACTTCGGACACACATCAACAGGAGTCATACCCCTAACACCTTGGTCCCTCATAGGATCATTTGCGACCCTCTTATCAAATGCATGAGTAGACCTTTGGCCTTAATTGGACCGACCATTCCTTTGGAATTTACCCTCAAAACAAGCCTTCTTGGCCTCATGCCCCCTTGTATTCCTCAATTTTTCCTCTTCCATTTGCTCGGCATATGTCATCAAACGTGACAAGTCCATGTGATTAATTAACGTGATAGAATGGCATTCTTCACTAACTAAGTTAGAAACACCCATCACAAATTTATTCATCCTAAATCTCGAATTACCCACCAAATGCGGAGCATACTTAGAATGTGGGGTAAACTTGAGGGCATATTTCCCTCACACTCATAGACCCTTATCTCAAATTCATACACCAAATTAGCTTCCCTAAGTTTAATGGGGAAGAATTGATTAAGGAAGTGCACCTTGAACTCCGCCCAAAGCACCACATAGTTGACTCCTTTTTCCTCCTTCCATTGGTTGTACCATATTTGTGCTATTCCTTTGAGTTGGTAGGCCGCTAACACCGCCATGTCCTCCAGACTCACATCCAAGATGGACAAAATTTTGTAGACCACATCAATGAATTTTTTGGGGGTCCTTACTCATCTTTGACCCATGGAATTCCCGGGGGATTCATTCTCATGAAGTATCTTACCCGAGAGGCCGGTGTAGGAGCATAAGGAGCTATGGCCCCTTGGTTAGCTTGATTAGACACCACTTATGCAAGCAAGGTGAGAGCATCTATAAGTTCTCTATTGGTCGGTTGCTCCACGGGTGTGCGGGCTCATCTTCTCCTTGTATTAGGCATGATCTAGCATTGCAAAGAACAATCATTTGGGGGAAGGCTCATTTCAACTCTATAGCATGACTTAGAATATGAAAAAGGAAAATATTTCCTAAAATGTCTATTAGCCTCCTACTCATTGTTGTGGTGTACAACATAACAATGAATAAGACTCTAACTAACGCGGTGTCTTGGACTCCGAGGATCTAACAACCTAGTGCCTAATACCACCTTTGTCATGACCCAAGCCTAGGGCCTATATGTGACCAGTGAATGGGGAAACCAAAGGAACCCCAAACAAGCCTCATAGCATATCATTACACATCCTTAGGCGCGAAAGCAATAAGAGTGACAATAAGAGATAAACATATACAATGGGAATTGGGACTAAGGGTAACTTCCATATCATAAACATTAAGAGTCAATAGAGTCAAAGCTCATATCATAGATACATATCATGCCCAATAATACCTCTACTACATAGATAAGAGCGGGGCCCAGACAAAGCAACTGGGCTCACCTCATAGTCAATACATAAGTTAAGTGAAGATGTCCAAAGGATGCTTTCTGCTTTAAACGAACAAGAAAAATCCGCAAGTTGTGCAAAAACCTATTGGAAAGAATGATTTTCTGCATATTTACTATACAAGGGATTTATAAGAAGCAATGCCTACTAGCGGAAGAGGATGCGGTAAGGCCTATAATTACACTCATTGGCTGCTTGTCCTAAGAAATTCAATCGGTTATTAACGTCTTATAAGTAGGTTAGGATTGATTGCCTTCTTGGGGCGGAATGGGGAAGGAGCATCCAGGAAGAGTTCCCTAGGATGGACTTTGTTAGGCTGGCTCCACGGACTTACCCGGAGCGAAGAGAGAGAAAGAAAGGGCCCCTTTACTTAATACATAGCAAGAGATCATAAGTAAAGTCCCCAGAATGGAGGACTCATCAACAAGCTTGATAGAAGTTGTACTAGCCATGTGGAGGGGGAGGATGATCAAACGGTATACCAGTTCCTACATGATGATATCATGTAGGCATATAGTATACGATATTACATTTGAATGTACTGAGTATGTAGGATGCAATGCAATAAGAGGTAGACATCATAGGAAAAATGCATAATCATAAGCAATGAATAACATACTAACAATATGACATGTATGAATGATCCTTGAAGTAAGACCATGCTTATATAGATCATAATACGACTGTAAGGAGTTACTATTATAGCGCAAGCCAAGGCCTACCACCCCTTTGAATAGGCGCATGAGGTATGAGCCCCTTCATGAGGTTGATGGAGTACAAATCCCCCGCTGTGGTTGACAGAATACTAACCCCCCATAAAGGTTGATAGAGTTCAAACCCTCTATCAAGGTTGATGGGTACCAACCCCCAACAAGGTTACCCAGGCTTACCACCTTCTTAGCTAGGCGACCAAGGTACTAACTCCTCGATAGGTTACGCGGGCCTATAACCCCCCAAGCTAGGCTTGGTCATCCCCAACACTATATAGAGATAATATATGACATACACACACACATATACACACATACGCACACACAAACAAACATATATATATATGTATGTATGTATGTATAATACATATACATTCCTTCTCATTATTATTCCATCATCATTTTATCATCATATAGTCATTCAACTCATAAGACATACACTGTACCTTCAATTCCTCAAGAATACATAACTAGATATTTCATTATACACTTAGAGGGTGTGTAAAGATAGTATAAAATCATGCAATTTAAGAGTAAAATCATTCTAGAAAAATTAGTGTAAAGCCATCAATAGATACTTAGTAATACCCTCAAATGATATACATCAAGACCCTTCATTAATTTTCACAATAGACTTTAGATTCGTAGCTCCAAACATAGTAAAACAGTCATAATTTCATAAACCCCAACATAGTGTGCAGTGAATTTCATAATCAATAAGACCCATGAATAAATCAACTTTAAATCATATAATTTTGAGTAAAAGAGCTTGGATATCATATGTGAAAGGAACCCATGAAAGAAACCAACATACCTTAGATTTGGTGATGAACTTGATGAAGATTGGAGATGGAGACTTGAAGCTTGAGAGGAAATCCTTAGATCCGGAGAGGGTTTTGAGACTTAAGTTTAGTAGTAAAATATTGGCTAAGTGTTTGAACGAGTATTCGGGAATGTTTAGAGTGATATAAGGGTGAAAAATGGTTAAGTATATGCATTTTCACATTTGGGCGCACTTAGGCCTAAGACTTAAAAGTCTTGGGCCGAAGTTAAAAAAAACTGGCCAAAATTTACACTAGTGCGCGCACTTGGCACGTCACTCCAGGGGCGTGAAAAGCTCCTTGGAAATTATTTTTTCGAAAATCAAAATTGCTAATCATTTTCTTTTAAATCGGGGTTAGACCCACCTTCCTCTCAAAATGACCCGCTGAACAAGAATATGAAGTCGGATTTTTCATATTGCGCATGGATTTTGAGATATATGAAAATTACAATTTTGGACACTTCCAAGGTACATTTTCGGGCACTTTTTGGAATGGTTACACTTCATCAACTTAAGCTTATAATTTCTTTTCATTCGAATCTTTGCGCTTCAAGATCTCTAGAGTTATGAGCAAAGAATTATAATTAAGTACTATTAGTAGGGAGACAATCATATCATCCGTTGGATTGCATCAAAGTTGACCATATTCAATATGACTAAGTCTACCATAGTATGAATACATATAAATAAAATAGAGCAAGTATGGAATAAATAGATTATTATTACACAATTTTCAATTGGGGTAACATCATAGATAGAGACATCAAGAATTTCGCAACCAGTTCAAATCTTAAAGAAAATCTAGTAGATACATATGAACAAGTAGAACTCTGGTCAAATAACATTGTAGTTATCTAGTCACATACAAGAATAACACATATTATCATGGCATTTGATACCTCAACCTCTGATTTGTTCGAAAAAGCATAACACTGAGCCAGGTCACTGATACAATCACCCCCTTTATCTGGTGGTGCAACATCTCTGCCCACATTATTATTTTTGCAACCTCCACAACCTCTATGATTACCACCTTGCCCATTCTGTTGACGGCTTCTAGAATGATTACCTTCACCTGCTAGAATCACTATTTTAGTCTACTATTATACATGGTCAAAATTCACCTATGGGAGCAATCAATCTTAATGTGTTTGTCACGGTTTGAATTCGAGCAACGGTGGACTCTACCATAACCCTTGAATAGGCAAGCTAAATTCAAATTCAAATTTGTGGAAGACTATTAGTTTATAATAAATAAATAAGAATATGCAGAAACAAGAATAAATATAACAAATGGAATTGGGTCATAGTATAGATATGTATATACGATAAAAGAAAACATATTAAAATATTTGAAAGTAACAAAAATGACAAACTGATGCTAAACCAACAATTCTTATCTGGTGTGATCAATACAGGAGTTGCTAAGTACAAAAGGCTAATAAATAAATACAATATAAGAATCGACTATCCAAAATATAAATATATAAGTTAGGACAAACGATTTAAAGCAGCAAGGCTCTGAATGCAAGGGCTCACCATAATTCATGTCTGACACAACTAAAGATAATCAGGCATTCTTTGGAGGGGGATCGAGCTGGGAGCTACATAAAAAAGATATAGAAGTGCAGTACGAGTACTAAACATATAAGGTACCTAGTAGGAATCATAGATCGATTGAGCTAAAAAAGATAAAATATAAATATAAGTAGCACAAAGATACTAACTGAAGAAAGGTAAAGACATAAACTATAACTATAGAAAAATCTCAGGATAGGTGGAAGGCAACCAATAATCAACTATAGTGTATCCAAATATCAGAGAATATAATAACATTCACAAATCATTATTCAGGGAGATGATCGAGTCGACAAAATAATGAAATAGTAAAACTTGAAGGACGTCACGGGTTAACTAAAATAAACTTCAAGTTCACTAATAGTAAAATAAGAAATTTGAAATTATCTGTGGGCCATCTAAAAAAAAGTCTCAATCTCACCAACCAAAATAAAATAAAATTCAATGTTTGTCTACGAAGCGCCCCTCGAAATATTCCTCGAACTCATCAACAAAGATAAAACTGTAGCAAGATAATGCAAGTCATTCCTCATTCTTTTTATCAATTTTTCATATTATTCATATACTCCAAAATTTTAGAGAGTAGCCAATTTCACCAATATATTATCACATTAGTCATTTTTTTAAAAATTTATAAAACAACACACAACAAAAGGTAACAATTATAAAAAATTTTGCACCACACAAAAATTAGGGAAAATCTCGACAATCAGTTAAAAATTTACTAACTTGATTTTCACTAGCTCTAAATTGGGCAAGCTTGGGCTCAACAATTTAATATTTACACAAAAAATAAAAATAAGAAATTGAAAAGTAAACAGAAAAACACAATCAACCAGACAAGCAACATACAATGACCTAAGTTTCATACCACCTGAGAGCCATTTTTAAGGATACTAAACAATGCAATCATCAAGAATCAAGATAAACTAAGTCTTTCTCGGTAAAGGCTATTCTAATTATCTTATGATGACCACCAAAATTGCTAAAAATATCAAAAGTCTAACTAATCTTAAATTCGACCTAATAATACACTACTACTCAAAACATATCTAATCTAACCAAGTCAAATCTAAAAAGAAGAAATTGTACCCTATCTCAAGGCTGAGATTGCACTCGAACTGCTGTACCTGAGCTTTTTTTTGGGTAGCCTCCAAACAATGTCACTTAAAATTATCAAAGAACACATTAAAACAAGACTAATAATAACCATATTATTATATATAAAGGTAGAATCGAGATAGCATTGAAATTTAACATTGGAATCTATGCACGTAATTAGGAGTGTCAAACAGGCGGGTTGGGTTGAAAATAAAAATGTTAAAATGGGTTGAAATAGAAATTGGGTTGAGTTATGACCCGCCTAAACTAATTTTGGGCTCAAACGGATTGAGTTCAAATAGGCTAAAATTTGGGTTGGGTCATGAACAGTTCAATTTGACCTGCTCAATCTCAGTAATTCTAATATATTATTATTTATTTTTTATAATCACAATTTGAATTTCAACTCAAAAAATAAAATAAAAAATATAAATAGATTCAAAACATATATTACATCAATGCAAGTAAAGAGTCTCAGAACGAATTAAAATTGAGGATTAAATTGGGCTCAATTGAGAATTCTTTTGATATGGATTAAGACTTGAATGAGTTGTGATTGAACCCAATCAAAATTATCCTAAATCCATCACATAAAATATTGGGTGGATTGGGCGAGTTTACCTATATTTGGGCTCATTTTGACACCCTTTTACGTAATTAAAAAAATTAACTTAGCCACAAGGTTCCAATTAGCTCAAGAAGCTTATGCCTAAAAAATGAGCATAACTCGAGCAACAAAAATACCTAAATATATCCCATCATGGTTTAAGTCCTAACAGATTAAAAATGAAACAAGAAGGTGAAATTAAGCGAGATTTACAAGATTTTTGAAAGAATAAATATTATCGGAATATCCTCCATGAGAGTTTCCAACTTACCTCAGCTAGAATCACAGGAAATCACCAAGAAATATTGTCAAAATTTTTGAAATTAATAAGTTCCAAAATGGGACTTAGAATCTGAGGTCACGTGCTTTAAGGCACTTCCAGACCTTAATTTACTCTCCAAGAGTGCGAAAGTCAAAGGTATTAACGCTCCCTCAATGCGGTAGGATGGCCATGAAAACAAAAGGTGTTGGTAGTGGCGCTTCATAATCATGGAGGTCCTCATACAACTTAGAGGTTTGTGTTAGGACCCGTAACGTAATTTAAACCCCGAAAGTCTTTAATTGGTTCGATTTAATAAAGTTTGGGACCAAATGCAACATTTCTTCTAAGTTT
>JAOTQJ010000099.1:10262082-10272642 GCA_025642045.1 Solanum sejunctum | reverse complement strand
TATGTGCATATGTATTACTGTCTGGGAAGCTGTTGGATCTTATTTTTGCAGGTGAGGTTAGTCAGTAAAACAAAGGAAACTCTGCCAAAATTTCGGTATAATTCCAAACTAGGTTATTAAAGGAATTGGGTTTAGTATGTGTTCACATGCCCCTCTGTTGGGCACTGGTCACGCCCCCAGGGTGGGGGTGTGATATGAAGGTCCTTAATTATGCTGATTGAACTTTTCGTCCTTCATTAAATGACCTTTCTTTAGATAAAATTGTCATTTCACTATATTTTTTAACTATTTTAATAATATTAAATGTAATAAAAATTAAATAAAAAATATCTTATTATAGTGAAATCCCTATACAAAGAATCTTTTTTCAATTAAAATAGCCAAAATAACTTCCAAATAATAATTAACAAAAAAAAAAGTATTAATGGAAACTATAATTAACAAAAATTCTTCATTTTTTTAATGAAAAACGTGAACCCGCCTTTAGTTAGAAAATTTTGTTTACTTATTTTAAGGGAAAAGAAAACGTTCTTATTTTAATGGAAAAAGAGAAATATTTTCATGGTCTTTAGTTTAAACAAAGTTTTATTTTTTTTAAGGGAAAAACTGAAAGATAGCTTCATAATATTTTTTTTGTAGACTTTATATAAATTTTGATTTGTCGATACTTGATACGACCATCCTTTTGAAATTTGCAACATACTAATTTATATAGCAATAAATCATTAACAACAAATTCTCGTGAATTTAAATAAGCACAAGCACAAAAATAAAAGCCTGAAAAGTTATATAATTTTTTTAAAAAAAAAAATTTAAGAGGAGAACGTAATTTTTTTAAATATTTTTTTAAAAAAGGAGACTGTATTAATTGTTTGAAAATAGTTTATCATATTTCAATAAAAGTTCTTCTAGTTTCACCATGAATTCTAATTATACGAGGAAAGGTTTTGTCTTGAATATAATAAAATATTTTTTTTTGATTTATGACTTCTCTACTTCGATAAAAATACTTTCATTTCAACTTTTGATTCATCAATCATTTAACAATCGACAATTCGACTTCCATCTTCTTATTTTATGCTTTCACCCAAATTTCAATTTGATTATTAGGTTTGCTTATATTACACACTCACTTTCTTAAATATTAGATTAGGACTATAATTTATCATGAAACTTTGGACCGACTGTGTAGTTTATTTAGTATAGCAAATGTTTCTTCTATTGATAAGTTTATTTACTATACAATTTATGAATTTATGTAGTAATTATTGTGCTATGATTATTTTATTGAAGATTGGTATCTTTTCGATGATAATTATATAATTATAAATACATTATAACTAAATTCATCATATTTATGCATTTAAAAAGTATTAAATTTTTATCATTGCATCAATATAATAACATTCATTGTGGTATAATTATGGTTAAAATCCTATTTGGAGAATTTTTTTTCAACAAAAATAAATTTGATAAAAAAAATCAAAAAACTTAAAATAATAGGAAAAAAGGTTTTTAAAAAGTCCAAAAAAATAAGCAGAAAACTTTATATAGTCAAAACATTAGGAAAAAAATTTTTACAAACGTTGAATTACTAAATTTATTAGACACTTTTAAATCAATAACTTTACCTTATATTAAAAAAATATCAGTCAAAAGAAGACCAAAAATACAAATAAAAAATTTCTAATAGCACATTAATTTTTATTTTAATAAAATCCTGAATTTTTGTCCAAACTCATAGACAAAATTTTTTACTAACACACGATTTTTTTCTTTAATAGAATCCTAATATTTTATGATGGACGTGTCTGATTTTTTTCTATTGCAGTTAAACTCTTAGTATGGATGTTATAGCGATTAATAATTTGACGTGATGTACATATGTAACACAAATAAATTAAATTAGTATAAATAATAAAGTGAGGGAAAAAACTTAAGTGGGGTGGGGTGGGATGGGTTTATGCGGGATAGATTGAGAAAAAAAATATGTTATGCAGCATGAGCTATGAATTATGTGGGCTTGGCTAAATCCACCCCACACCTGTTCCGTTCCCTAGCGTAAGGTCTCTATCTCCAGTATATCAGACTGGTGCTCCTTTCAAATAGCCATTTTTGGAACTCTTTTTTACCGTGACTTTATTTTCAAAATTAAATAGGCATTTATGCATTTAAGGAATAACCAAGTTATATGTGTTGGCATGTATTTTAATTAATTTGGCAGCAGGTTCATTTCCTACCAGTTATCCTTTTTTCAAGTTTTTTTTTAAAATTAATTTAGCAGCTGGTTCATTGCTGCACAGTTAAATGCCTTATTCATATTAAATGCATCTGAGGGGCTACTCATCAAATTTTTCCTTTTCAATTTTTTATTTGTAGTTTTTATATATTATCGACCGCCAAAGATGGTAAATACTTCTGATATTTCTCCTAGATTTTTTTTGTACGTATTATCTACAGTCCAAGATGATCGCAACTTCTGATATTTTCTCATAGAAGTTACAATGCTTATTTACTAGTATTTTTTTTTTATTTATCGTTTTAATTCTTCAACTTGGATTATAAAATATACGAAATATATAGTGTAATATAGGTATTGGGAGTTTTATGTTTGGAGGACTCAATGGGGACTTACATATATGAGTCCCTTATCTTCACTTAATCCGTCCCCTACCAGCTAACCGTATCTTGTATCAATTACTCAATCCACATATTCTCAGTCAATTATTAATTCACATATTTATTAGCTTAATTTATTTAAATTCAACACATTTCAATGTATTAAGAAGTAGGTTGATATGTAATTCAAATTCACCACTGAAAAACCTTGTTAATATATTCTTAAAAGATATAGCGGCAATGAAAAAAAATATTAGGTACTAAAATAAATTTTAAAGAACAAATAAAACGTCGTTTGACCCAAAGTAAATTTTGTTTAAGTTGGTTGGGAATTGTTTTGACTCGACCTGCCAAGTTGACACCCGTGATACTATACAATTGTTTATCAAGAAAATCATTTTTCTTTTGTCCTGTAATTACAGCTCTCAGGATCAGGTATAAGACTTCTTGTGGTCTCTTGTACTCACCTAGTTGCAATGTCACATGAGCCTTATCATAAAACACAATAAATGAAGGAGAAGAACACCATATACATTCACTGTTCAATTTTAGCTATTTAAAGAGACCTAAGCTCTTTCTTGGCAAGGCATGGGCATGGGCATGGGTCAATTTTGTTAGCAACTTTAATTTTGGACAAATGTCTTACCTAAGGACCACTTGGGCGGTTCCTTTAGTAATGGATTTTAGGACCATGGCAACAACTAAATAGGCATACATTATTCACTTTGAATTGAGGATGCCTACTCGTATAAACTACTCATTATTATCCTGTGAATTTTCATTTATACAGGCATAAAAGTTAACAAATACCCTCTTTATAGTCAGGCCAACTGTTTGACTGTCCAGCTACTAGCCTTTTTCACAAGTAATTGAGGATTGCAAAGAAACTTTTACTAAAACGATTGCTTTAGAGATCAAATTTCTCATACTCAATGTACATTGTACAAATACGCATTATATATTGTATAGTCTTAAACTTTAAAGTATTATTTGGCTGCTTAAAGTGTACAAGGTAAAAAAATATGTGCCGATTCTATCTGCTTCAATGAAAGCTTAATCAGTTTTTAAGTTTCTATCTTTGCCGGTGCATAAATACTTGAAAGAAACCAAAAAATAGGATAAATACATGAAAAGTAAACACATTAAATGTTGACAAGTATTACTCCTTTGGTCAGATGGTAAATAGGTGGATCGAGTCTAATATAAATTGGTCAAAAATAAATTACACAAAAATAAATAAAATATTTCACTTGATCCAGATTTGATATGAAAAAAAATGGGCAAACCCAATGTTCATATCATCCACTGCTTTATTAGTAATATAAAGAAACAAGTACTTTCAAATTACAAGATTTTATTTTCTCAACTTCTTCTCCTTTTAGGATACATTTGGCATATTTTTCTAGAAAATATTTTTCTTTAAATGAGTGATCCCAACTCCTGAGTTAAGGTCGAGAGTTCAAATTTCGAATCTCGGGTCTGATAGGGAGTTAGGTCAAAAATTGGATCCTAAGTATGGATCCCTTCTAGATGATGATGTTTAAGAAAAGTTTGGAAAAATATTTTCCTGATTAATAGAAGGTTAAAAAAATCCTTACTTCATGCATGGACAAATGGAAATCATTTTTTTCTTTTAAATTTAGTTAAAATAAGTCCATTTGAAAAATATTTTTAAAAAAAATTAAAACTCCTCATAGAACTTTTCTTAGCTACAAATTATTTCCAAGTGGTAGTGGTCTTGTATGAATTCTTCCATGGTCCATAATTATGATCTGTCACCATGTTGGATCCGAAATTCTAGTCTAGGGTCCTGGAACCCTAAATGGGACCGTAAGAACTTCCGTGGTCTAACCTTGGGAAATATTTCCTCAAGTCAGCTTCTACGGGTGGTTTCCATGGACCATGGAACTGGTATAGTCCATGAACTCCCCTTTTGGTGAAAGTCCTACACCAGTAATTTTCTGTATTTCTTATTATTTCAATTTTACAATTGGAGGCAAAAATTCGCAATAAAGCAATAATCCAGTTCTTGAGACAAAAATGTGAAGTGCAGGAGACCGAAATAGCAAATTCTATCACAGCTACCTCAAAGCAGGGAGAAGTTGCAACGAGATACTCACAATACAGAATGCTAAAAGAGTGCACATTCACACACTCATCACCATATAATAGGTTCCCTAGGACATTGATCATCACCCTAGCAGTCAAGAGACAAGAGGTAGATTTGGATCCTTCACTCACACCGGAATAGTCTTCAACACTGACTTTGTGAAATCATACCCAAAAGCCCATGCCTTTAAGATCAATCATAGGCTTATTGTTAAGCATTTGAGGTCCTGGATATAACACCTATTCTCTATCCTCCAAATTTTTTAATCTTACTTTGAAATAGCCATTGTTGTGATAATACACTTTTAAATTCTCATGCAGTAGCTATAGATCAGTCAATACTTGCAATAGCAGGGGATGTACCCAGTACCATGGCATTTTTCCACTTTTTCGTCTGTAAATTCATTTTCTCGCTTTCGCAAATCATTAGTGGTGTGAGACTCAAAACGTTGTACCTTAACAACAGGGTCCGAGTTTGCAATTATTGTTAATACCTTCATATTTAGATCGACTTCTATGGCAAATCTAGCATAGTTCTCGGGCTTTTAGTCCATTTATACCCTTGTTGTCATTAAATTCTCATTTTTATTCTTGTTATTAAAAAAGCTTCAATGTGACATGGGAATGCTGATTCCATATGCAAAAAATTTGAAGGAAAATAGTCTAAATTTACCCTCAACTTTTTCTAGCTATTAAATTACCTTCAAATTCAAACCAATTATGGGAGAAATTAAAGAAAGACTTTTTCTATCCAGTATTTGAATGATTTTAAGCCAAAAGTTATAAGAAAAAGCATAGGTCTTATAAGCACAAGCCATATAGTCCAACTTCCAGGTAAAGGTGTTACATAATAGGAGCAATATATAAGAGTTGATACTTAAATAAACGTTTACTTAAACTCATAAGCCATCCAACCCAGGCTAGATAACAAAAGTATAACTTAAGCCTTTGATTCAGAAGCAGAAGCCATCGTTATTTGCTGAAAACCATGGTCAAGACTCGCTTTCCATACTTTCTCTATGTCAAACATCATGTTACCACACTCATGTTCATGCCAATCTTCAAGTGCGTGTAGAATTCCAGCTATACGCCAAGCGCTCATCACTCTTCTTGGCAGCCAATTCTGTTAATTGTTATAAAAGAAAAAAACGTGAGATTCTTATAGATTAAAAGGATCAAACTAACAAAATTATAGTATGATTCTAACCTCACAAGAATCCACGTTTTCAAAGTGTTTTGGAGTAATCATTGCCGGTGTTTGAAAGTAGAAGCAATCCTTGCGAGCTTTCCTTGGTGGGAATTGTGAAAATGGAATGAAAAGTGTTCCTTTTGGTGCTTTCAATTGTTCATCTTCACTCAATCCATCCCCTACTAGCCATATCTGTAACAAACAATTCTTTTAAAATAAAAACATATTCTTTTTCTTACCGTCTTAGGTAAAGTTTATTTGTTTATTTATTTGAATGGTACTAAAGACAAACAATCCTTTTCATTGATTACCTTTGAAGCATAAGTTTGTAAGGGAAGCAAATTAGTTGCAGCTTCAGGATTAAGACTTGATTTGAGCTTCTTGTACTCTTCTTCTCGCAATGCCATCACCTATCACAATCACAATCACAATAAACTAAATGAGAGAAAAGGACAACAATGTGAGGAAATTCATGTAATATGTCAACAATTTAAAGAGACCTTTACTCCTCCTTGACATAAAGCAAGGGCAATGGCGTTAGCAACTTTGGACAAATGGCCTCCAAGGACCACTTGGGTGGTTCCTTTGGGAATTGAATTTAGGACCACAGCGACGGCTAGGCTACTTCCATCCACCACCTTCAGTTTTATTTCAGGGTGCCTTCTTATGTAAAGTTCCCCATTGTTATTCAATTTCTCATCCTACAAAAGTTCCATGTACAGATGCATGTGATTAAATGTTTCAAAGTACAAAATAAACATTATTCAACTTGAAAAGAAAAGAATGTTACATGCCTGATTTAACAGTCCAAGGCTCAAAACTTTTATGCCTTTTTGGTCTGCTTCCATGATAGCTTCTTCAATCAAGTTATTAATAGTCTCTCTTTGCCATTGCATGAAGTACTGGAATGAAATTAACATATAGATTAATAAAATATTGAACAATACTAAACACATACTAACAATGTTATAAATATTTCTCGCTTTGCTCATTTTATGTAGTCCCTTTGACTTGACACGGTGTTTAACAGAAAAAAGACTTTTGAAACTTATGGTTCTAAAATTATTTTTAGATATTTGTTTAGCTGAAAATTATTTCTTTAGGTGTAAAGAGAAGTTAAATGATTTTCAATTAGAGTAACATGACGTTCTTCTTAGGATGAATAAAAAAGGAAAGGACTAGTAGTATCTATACGTACTTGTACACGATATTTGGGAATCGCCCAAGTTTGCAAATTGAGATTCTTGAAAACATTTCTCTCAACAGTAAATGTGTGACCATAAATCCAAGTAACCATCATAGACCACAATGTGACAGGCCAGATTAACCAGAAATACCACTTAGATTTGTAGGGTTCCGAGGCAAAAGAAGCAAATCCTAGCCTGAGATGGTAAATGGATTCTGGTGTTGTTAGATGTGTTAAATGCACAACATCTGGTGATTTTCCTTGCCTTTCAAGTGATTTTTCATATAATGTGTCTGATGATTTGTCCAAGGTACCGTAGATGTAATCATACACTGGCATGAAAAGTGAGTAATTCGTCCTAAATTGAGTGTGATGGAGTGAATGGTACCTGTGCAATCAAAATACATAACTGCAGTTAGCTGAATTCAATGAGTAAAATCAAATTATCCACTATTAATAGCAAATGTGTTTTCCCACTGTGAATCAGTTGGAAATTTATGCTATGGACTATGATTTTTTTAACTCATTTTCCAAGGAACTAGCTCACTGAAATAATGCACAGTGAAAGATGATTCTCAAGGAAAACTTTCTAATTTTTTTCATTGAAAACATTATTATTTTTTCTTTTTTTTTTTCAATTGTTCAATCAAAATATGTATAAGAATAACTACTAAAGAAAATTTCTCTGTAAAAGTAGTACCCCATTTTTCAGAACTATGAGAAGTTGTAAGGACACATAAGGGTAGATGAATAAGAAACTTACGAGGGTGTATACATCAAGTATTTGAGAGGAGGGAAAATGGAGAACATCCACTTAGGAATGATCTCAAAGTTGCAATGGCCCATGTTGTTCATAAAGTCAATATAAGTGATATACGCACCAAATGAAACTATTGAAGCAGTCCTTGTTATCACGGTTGTGTACAGTGGTATGGCAAACAGCAAGAAGTACGCTACGTGTTCTGCAAATGGATGAATCACAGCTGCAAAAACAGCAAATAATTACTCTCCTAATCCCATTTATGAGTGTATTTTAATTTGATTGGAAATTTTTAAAAAGTCCGTTAAAAATAAAAAATATAAAGAGTCAACTAGTTATACGTAATGAAATATTCTTATTATAAAATATTCTTTTTATCTAACAATAGTTGTCCACTATTTTCTTGATATAGCGGTTAAAAAAGTAATAAATAATTAAAATACTTTTTTAATATAATAAATAGAATATTTTGAGAAATGTAATAGAAAAATAATTATAATTAATAATAAGAATAAAGCAAAAACTAAATATAAATTATTTTTTAATTTTATTAAATAAAAAAATATTATTAAATATATATTTTAAATATTATAAATAAATAAAAATAAACAAAAAAAATATCAGATCATAAATGCGAGCAAACATTTTTGAGACATTAAATTTAGCGTTTTTATGTGGCCGTCGGATTCTTGTTTGTTGTCCTAATCAAGTAGCTGCATAACGTGTATGCATGCCACCGGAAATAGGACAAAAATTTATTGTCATGACGCTTTTACTCGATCTGCCTTTTTTTTTTAATTTTTAGTCATTTATTTGTCGAACATAAATTAATTTGAAAAGCAAATAATGTTTTTCAATGCTAAAATGAAAGAATGCCTCTAAAAAAATAAGAAAAAAATATTACAAATGAAGGTAATAGTAATAACGTGAAAGAAGAGAGGAGACAAGAAATGTAGAAAGACAAGAGTTTCAAGTATTTAAAATCTCTTCAAGTGTGTACAATTTTATGTCCAATGTCACTATTTATAGAATACAAATGATGATGGACAAATAGATCGATTGAGCATGAATATGTAATGAACATCAACAAATACAGTAGACATCTTCATTACTAAAATAAATTTTTACAACACACACACAAAAAAGAAAAAACTCTCACTTGAACACATAAAAAAAGAAATCTAAGCAAATTTTAGTTAAATGAAACTATCACATAATATAAATAGAGTGAACAGAAGTAGCTATCATAAAAAATATATATATATATCGTGTCAAAGTTTACAAAGAAAAATCAGGAAAGCACATAATGATATCTATAAGCAAGGAACTATGTCTAAATATTAACTATGGACTCAAAATTAAAGTGAAGTTAGAAAAGGATCATTAAAATAACATTAAACGTCTGTACACATTTCTTAAACGTAACGTTTGTGAACATTTCTTTGTCAAGTTAAAGTAGTAGTTTTCATTGAAGGATAAAAATTTTAATTAATTAGATTAGATAAATTAAATATTTTATATTGTTTTGATTTAGTGCAGGGGTAAAATAATAATTCAACTTTACACTTTTAATAATCTCGGACTAGGATGATACGATGATAAGATTGTTGTAAACTCCAAAATAAAAGAAAACAAAAAATCTACTCCGTCCGTCTGATTTTATATGACATCCTTTCCTTATTGATCCATCCAAAAAGAATGTCATTTTATTCTAATTGGAAATAATTTAACTATAAAATTCTTATTTTACCCTTAATGAAATGATTTTAGATCACAAATTTCAAAAAGTATTACTCTTTTCCCAGTTACATATCGTGCATTACATAAAATGAGACGAACAGAGTATTTATTTCACACACTAGAGCCGTTGAGGTATTTAATGGACCAATTATCTTTCTTAGCATATCCACATCCGCATTCTGCTGTCCAACCAAAATTTCTCTTCTATCCAATACAAGACAAAGTCATGCTTCTAAGGTTAAGGTTATACAAGAAGAAAAGTTCCCCTGAGTTATGTAGAACACTTGAAGGGATAATATCTTTTTGGTTCAACATATACAATTCTCCCAAATGCCAGGAACAATCCAAGTTTCAGGTACAAAAAGCTTCCCTGTTTTAATGTTTGATGAATGACTTCCTTTTTTTTTTTTCTTTATTAAGCTCAATTTGTTATTACGCAGTGTTTGATTTCAAGAATGTTTCATCTTCTTCAATTTGCTTATGGGGTTAGTATTTTCCTCTTCTTTCTTTTTAGTGTTGTATACATAGTTGTTTACATTTCCAATTGATTTGGGATTTCATATGCTTTCTTGTAGTTTCCATGGGGAAGCAAGCGTACCAAACATGGGACAAGGGAGATTTCTCCTTGTAATGATTATTCAATCACCTCTTTATTTTTATGTTTCATGCTTTCAGCACAAAAAATTTACGATTAATGAGTTCGGGTAATTTGATTCTTCTTTTGCAGTCCATTAACCACATTTCGCGAAAATTTGGTTGTTAGACTTGAGGATGCTGAGGGAAATGAGATATCGCGTAAAGGTATTGTTAGGAAATATCAGGCGATAGCGGAAGCGCGGTAAGGATCGGGATTTGATATTGAAAAGTATAAAGTAAATTAGGCAAGATAATAAAATGGAGACACAGATTTAACGTGGTTCACCCAATAAAATAGGCTACGTCCACGGACAACAAGGA
>JAOTQJ010000099.1:10217272-10234843 GCA_025642045.1 Solanum sejunctum | reverse complement strand
AAAATAAAATTTTCAAAATTTGAAATATTTTTTTAAAAATAAACTTTAATTTAGTTATATTTTATTTTAAAAAATTATTTTTTTTTGGTGGGGGAGGGGGGTAGTGGTAGGGATGGATTAAAAAAAAATAATTTGAGATTGGAGGAGAGTTTTGAAAAATGTTCTCCTTAGTTTTTCGAAGGAAGTCATTTTTCTTAAATTTGAGGAAAATGAGTTAACTTGAGAAACATTTCCCAAAATGTTTAAGCCAATCAAACATTAAAAAATTGAAAAAAAATTCTAAAAAATATTTTCCTCCATACCGAACACACCCAAGATAACCTCACAGAATTAGAGTACAATAACAATGAGCAAATAGAGTAATGATGCAAATGCAATGTCAAATAACGTGATGCATGTCTGTATTAGGATGCACATCCAGTGATCACTTGTCACAATCTAAGCTAGGCTCTAGACATGACACGATGAGTAGAATGCTAAAGGACTACAATAAAATAAGGTAAGTAGGTACAATTAGATAATCATGAAGCAGGAGGTAAGTCTTAAGGTAGAATCTTAAACTAAATATAAACTCAAAGAAATAGGTCCAACTAAATAGGCTACACTATCATAGTCTAACATGCATCTAATACTAATCTAGATGGGGCTATTGGATAAGCCCTAGCTCACCCTATGTCACAACCCGGACCTAGGGTCGAGGAGTGATATAGCAAATGGAAATCAGAAAGTCCCCAAATAAGCCTCATAGCATCTATCCACACATCATCGGTTCGAAAGCGTACATGATATAGTAAACACATAGTTCTAAGGGACAAAAAAGTAGGACTCACGTAATGGAATATAGTAGGGTAAGGGATCAATATGAACTCACATAACACATAGCATATAATAACTAAGGGACGGATAAGTATGACTCATTCTATGGGAAAAATGAGGGATTTAGGATCTTCCACATCATACATGAATCCATAACATAAGCTCATAATCAATCCATAGTGACCATAACCATATCCATAAATGTAATCTCTAATTACAATAATTAGCATATAAACGTGCAAGAGTCTAAAAGATGTCCAACTATTCCTCTAATCATACGATAGGACGGGAGCAAAAACATGTCTCAGGCTCACCCTCAAAATAATTAACATAAATTAAGCACTATAGGTAGAGGAATGGTGGGCTGTCTTTGGAAGATAGAACTCACCATGACAAGAAAATCTGAAGATCCAAGTTAGACATTGTACGGTGGATGAATGTACTCCTCGATTCCTATGTGGTTAGATCATGTAGGCAAAAATATGTATTAGTATGTTTGAATGTACTAAATATACAGGTATACAATGCACATAAACTCGTTAAACCTGCATTTTATTGTTATATGACAAGGGCATATATAGAGAGAGAATCATATAACAAGAGAATAATATTTCAATATGCCATGAAATGTACATACTAAGGATGGGATAGTAACTAACATGAGACCAAGTGAGCTACAACTTGGAACCCGATTATCTCCCCACAATGGATAAAAAGGTGACCTACTTACCAAAGGTAGATTCTTAACATTCTTCTTTTCTCTTCTTTCCCCCTTGGAACATAAATATATACCTATGTTAGGCACACAGTTCAAGGGAAACGAATATGGACCCTTAAGGATAGCCCACCTGCCTCCAATCCTATCGGTACTAGGTTAGCATTCCACTAGAAATGCATACATACATATATATACATACATATATATATATATGTGCATGCTTAGAAAAGAGGTATAAGACTTTCAAATCGTTTACATGCATTCTTAGGCTTAAAGGCCAAATCACATTCTTTATAATCATGCATAATAGGTAAAAATGGCCAAAACACTCTTCACGAATACTTCTCATGCATAGAAGAGCTCCTTTGGAGCACCTGCTTGAGAAATGAGTATGGACCCTTAGAGATGGCCCACCCCGCCTCAAACTTCAATCGGTGCTCCCTGAACATATTGGTGTAAACACTCATAATTGCTCAAAGAGCCATAATCTTAGACATATATGTGATCACATTCTTGTCATAACCATAATCTTATCAAAATCATATACATAAACATCATTGGATCTTGACCCACTTCTTAAACTTCATAAAAATTATAGTCATGTATGCATATGTCATGAACGAGATGATATTAGCATGAATAATAGAGATTCAAATTAAATCAACAATACATTATGAAATTCAAGTAAAAACATAAGCAAAGTTCACATCTAAATCATAACATAGATTACTTATGCACAAATCAAGTTTTAAATGGGACATACACTTTTATAACTTCATAACTTCAATGCATTTCATCATATTAGGGTTTAATTCACTTTAAAATCAATAAATAAACATAGCTCATACATCAATTGAGTTTAATAAATAATAATATTGGAAATTCATATTTAAAATAAGCTAAAATTCATGAAAATCACTTGAAAATAGTTTGGATCTTCTTGGTTGAAAGGGACTAAGAATCAAACCCACATACCTTAACTAATAAAGATGATTCAAGAGGAAATTTAGTAAAGAAAGACCCCTTCTTGATCCCTACGCTCAAACCACAAGAGTTCTTAGAGAGAGACTTGAGAGAATTTTTAAATGTGAGAAATGAATTTGAATGGGAGGAATAAGGATTAGGTCGTTAGGAAGTCTTTAGGTAGCTTAGAAAGTCACAAAAGACCCTTAGAATAATCTATAATTACACAAACACCATTAATAAAATAAGTTGAAAAATTAAAAATCGTCACTTCAAAGAGGACTATACGGCCTGTGACAAACTACACAGACCATATATTTGTCTATGAACCAACACTTGAAAAAATTTTGCTTGATGAAGGTCCAAAATGGTAATCCCATACTTAGAAAATTTTGACAAAATCATCCATACGAAGGGTCACACGGGCCGTATGAAGCCGCACAGACCATGTGCTTGCCCTTACCTCTCCCATTAGAAAAAGTTTCCATGATGAAGTTACTAGACGATTATTCCATAATTAGAAAAATTTCACTCTGGAAGTCATAGGGAGGCCAACGGGCCATACCGCTTTGTACCAGTTGTGTACTTGGCAATGACACTATACTTGGTCCCAAAATTGTGGGATTTAAAACTAAGGCCACCACATTATTCGTAAAGTGTCACACAGACCGTGAGGGGTCCATGTGTGGTGTGCCTTAGTTTAAAACACCACATTAAGGGCCAACACTTCTCAATAGGCCAAGGGTCACTCCATGGATGTTCTACACTGATTGTGCGATCTCACAAGGATTGTGAGGGATCCCATAGAGCGTTACCTTAGTCTAGAACTTCTTAAAATTGAAATTTTCAAGCTCCAATGCGGTCATACAATGCCTGCATCCTTACATCATCTCCCCCTTGGGAACATTTGTCCTTGAATATGCAAGAACAAGGCTTAAAAGTTTGACATAGGACATGAAATATTAAATTGCGAGATACGATGCATTTTTATTACTTAAAAATCATAAAGTCCTCAAAACTCACATTTTAAACATGCTCAAATCATTTAAAATATCATAGAAATCATCTTGGTGCATATGTATGCATGCAATGTCATGAAACTCAAGAGTGAAAGAATTAGGACCCTCTGGAGAAAAGGAAGAACTTAGTACCTTAGGCTTGAGTAGATTGTAAAAGATGGGGATATCATTTCATCATATCTAATTTTGCCTCCATGTAGCACTCTCCACATGTTGATTTCTCCAAAGCACCTTAACCGAAGCCACATCTTTGTTACAAAGCCGCTTCACTTGCCTATCAAAAATTTCTACCGGAACTTCCTCATAAACAAGTTCTCCTTAACCTTAATTGATTCAAAAGGTACAATAGTACTAAGATCACCAACTAACTTCCTCAACATAGACACATGAAAGACCGAGTGAATAGAGTTCAAATTCAAAGGCAACTCTGACCTATAAGCCACATTTCTAATTCGTTCAACTATCTCATAAGGGCCCATCTACTGGGGACTTAGCTTGTACTTCTTTCCAAAGCTCATCACACCCTTTATAAGTTAGACCTTCACATACACCGAATCACCGACATGAAACTTAAGGTCCCTCTTCCTAACATCCGAGTAGGACTTTTGGCAACTTTGGGCCGTCTTCAACCTTTCTCTAATTAACTTCACATTCTCCATAGCCTCCTATAGCAAATTTGGGCCAATCAAAGCCATTTCTCCTAATTCAAACCACCCTACCGGAGACCTATATCTCCTACAATACAAAGCATCAAATAGTGTCAAACCAATGCTGGCATAGAAGTTATTATTATAAGCAAACTCAATAAGTGGACGATGGTCATCCCAATGACCCTTGAATTCCAACACACAAGCCCTCAACATGTCCTCTAAAGTTTGAATTGTCCTCTTGGCTTGTGTATCAGTTTGAGGACGAAAGGTGATGCTCAACTTCACTTAGTACCATGTCCTTTTGAAATGACCTCCAAAAGTGAGAAGTAAATTGAGTACCACAATTTGATATAATGGACTGAGGCACACCATACAACTTCATTAACTCTTGGATGTACAATCTTATATAATCTTTGGCACCAAAAGTAGTCTTAACTGATAGCAAATGAGCCAACTTAGTCATCTGATCAACGATAACCCAAATGGAGTCAAGTTACTTTTGGATCTGAGGCAAACCAACCAAAAAGTCCATGTTCATATCCTCCCACTTTCAGGAATCTCGATATCTTGAGCCAAACCACTGGGCCTTTGGTGTTCTACTTTCACTTATTAACAATTAGGGCATTTGGATACAAACTTGGCTATATCCTTCTTCTTACCATACCACCAATACGGTTCCCTTAAGTCCTGATACATCTTAGTAGATCCCGCATGAATAGAATAATGAGATTTATGGGCGTCACTCATGATCACCCTTCTAAGATCATCCACATTCGGAACACAACCAGTCTTGATACCAAAGCACACCATATCCCCCTTGGGAGAACACCTCTACACTCTTTTCGACAAACAATTTCTTTAATTCTACCAATGATGGATCTAGATCTTGCTTAGCCTTTACATCTACAACCACCAAAGATTTGGCCCCATTTTGAACATGAGTACCACCATCATTAAAGTCGGCCAACCTAACACCCAAACTAGCCAAATGGTTAACATTTGCTAACTCCTTTTTCTCTTTCTCAACATGAGCCACACTTCCCATGGACAATCTACTAAGAGCATTGGCTACAACATTTGCCTCGTCGGGATGATACTGTACACTTATATCGTAGTCCTTAAGGAGTTCCAGCCATCTTATTTACCTCAAGTTAAGATCCCTTTGAGTGAACATATATTGAAAACTCTTGTGATCAGTGAAAATATCAACACGCACCCCATACAAATAGCATATCCAAATTTTCAAAGAAAATACCACTGCCGCTAACTCAAGGTCATGAGTCAAGTATTCATGCACCTTTTAATTGCCTTGATGCATGAGCTATCACTTTACCATGTTGCATAAGCACACAATCCAACCTAATCCAAGAAGTATCATAATACACCACAAACCCATCTAAGCCATTAGGTAGAGTCAAAACAGGAGCCGATGTAAGTTGATCCTTCAAGGTTAGAAAACTCTTCTCACATTCACTGTCCACACAAAATTAACCTTCTTCTGAGTCAACTTATCCAAAGGAGATACAATAGATGAGAACCCTTCAACAGACCTCCTAAATAGCCAGCCAACCCAAGAAAACTCTAAATATCCAAAGGAGTCAATGGTCTAGGCAAATTCTTCACGGCCGCAGTCTTCTTCGGGTTGACCTTTATACCATCATTGGATACCACATGACCAAGAAAAGCCACTTCACCAAACCAAAACTCACATTTGTTAAATTTAGTATATAACTTCTTCTCTCTCAATATTTGAAGAATCAACCTCAAATGATCAATATGCCCCAGCTCACTTCAAGAATAAATAAGAATATCATCAATGAAGACAACCATAAAACTATCAAGGAATTACTTGAACACCCAATTCATAAGATCTAAAAACATGGCCAAAGCATTAGTTAACCCAAATGACATCACCAAAAATTCAAAATGTCCACACCTAGTCTGAAAACCCATCTTTGGAATATCACACCCGCACATTCAACTGATGATAATCGAAACGAAGGTCAATCTTTGAGAAATGGGTAGCCCCTTGAAATTGATCAAACAGTCATCGATTCTGGGCAAAAAATACTTATTCTTAATGGTTATATTATTCAATTGTTTATGATCAATATACATCAAAAAATATCTATCTTTCTTTCTTACAAATAATACCGGAGCATCCTATGGAGATATATTTGGCCTAATAAAGCCCTTCTCCAACAAATGTTTCAACTCCTTCAACTCAGCCGGTGCCATATGATAAGGAGAAATGGAGATATGTTGAGTACATAGGAGAAGATCTATGCCAAAATCTACTTCCTTTTTGAGAGGAATACAGGGCAAGTCTTCAAGAAACACATTTGGAAACTCATTCACCACCAGGACCGACTCAAGGGTAGGTGACTCGGGCTCCATATCCTTGATCCTCACAATATGGTAAATATACCCCTTCGATCATATTCCAGTCCTTAAGGTAGTAAATAAACCGACCATTAATAGCAGAGTCATTATAATTCCATTCTAGTATAGGCTCATCTAGAAATTGGAACTTGACCTTCCAGGTTCTATAATCTATAGAAGCATACAATGTATACAACTAATCCATCTCGTGAATCATATCAAAATCAAACATCTCCAGTTCCACAAGATCATATGGAAAGACTTTATGCAACACAGAAATAGGATAACTTAACAAACTCTATGAGCTACAATAGATTCACCCATGGCAATATAAACTGAAAAGGGGTCCTTTAAAGTTTCTGCACTAAAACCAAACTTAATAGCCAATAGAGGAGTCACAAAAGACAAATTTACACCCGGATCAAGCAAAGCATAAGCATCAAAATCAAAGATTTTTAACAGACCAGTCACAACATTCGGAGCTTCTTCCACCTCTTGTCGAGCATCCAAAGCATAGAATCTATTATTTCTAGGGGTGCCACCTGGTAGAGCTCTTGTTTGGGCCAAATTAGCTTGAACTATTTGACCCTTCTTCGGTGCCTTTGGACAATCAACAAACTTATGCCTTGTCTCTCCACAAACAAGGCAAGCACCCAAACCCCATAAGCACTTTTCGAAGTGATTCCTCCCACACTTGTCACGTCGTGGAGGTAATAGCCCACCCCCAACAAATGCCTTGGGAGGAGGCAGACTAGCATTAATAATATGAGCATTAGAACCTTGGCCCTATTGGAAATGACCAAAACCACCACACCTGGAGTTGGAGAACCCACTATCATAATGGGCCCTCTTAGAATTATAAACCTTTTTCTCCTTGAGTTTTTCCTCTTCTATTTGCTTAGCATATACCATGAGCCTAGAGATATACATATCTTGAATAAATATAGTCATGTAACATTCCTTCACAAGCAAGTCACAGATATAAAAATGAACTTGTTCATTCTTGCACGAGGGTCAGCCACAAGTTTAGAAGCATACCTAGAGAGCTTGGTAAATTTGAGGCCATAATCCCTCAGACTCATGTCACCTTATTTGAGGTTGATAAACTCAATCATCTGGTCTCCCTAATCTCAATCTAAAAGAAATAATCTAGGAAGGCAAACTTGAACTCTTCATAATTAACAATATTACCACCAACCCTTTCCATCGACCCTTGGGTGTACCACACTTAAGTCACATCTTTCAACTAATAAGCAACCAACTCAGCTTTCTCCTTAGAAGTGACACCCATAATAGTCAACACCTTAGTAAGCTCATTAATAAACACTGGAGTATCCTCATCAGCCTTTGACCCAAAAAACTCCAGAGGATTCATTCGAGTGAAATCCCTCACCCTAGAAGCCGGAGCAAGATCCTAAGAAAAGTAAGCTTACCTAGTTTGAAAGGTTGCTACCTAGCAAAGCATAGCAAAATCCATGCAGGATTCACCATTAGAGATAGGCTCTTCCATAGGCCCTTGAGGTGCTTGACCCACATTAGTCGGAGCTGGTCTTAGTAGGGGAGCTCTTTCTCGAGGCATCTTTTGTAATAGAGCAAGGACAACATCAAGATCAGGAAACCAAGTATATGATTCATAGCAAAATATAAGACATGAAGAAGTGAGACAATTCCTAAAACATCATCATAGCCTCCCACTCATAGGTATGGCGCACTTCACACCCATGAATAGGACTCTACTTGACGCGGCATATTAGACTCTAAGAATTATTTACAAACCTAGTACTCTGATACCAAGCTTATCATGACCAATACCTAGGATCTAGGGGTGACATCGTGAATGGGAACCCGAAAGTCCCCAAATAAGCCTGATAATGTCTATCCATACATCATTAGTTTGGAAGTGTACATGAAATAGTAAATACATAGTTCTAAAGGAAAGAAAAGTAGGACTCATGCTATAGGTATGTCGTAGGGCAAGAGATTAACATGGATTCACATAGCACATAATAACTAAGAGGCAGGTAAATATGAATTATTCTATAGGGGCAATGCAGGACTTAGGATCTTCCACATCATACATAAATCCATAATATAAGCTCATAATCAATCCATAGTGACCATAAATATTACATAACCATATCCATAAATATGATCTCTAATTACAATACTTAACATATGAACGCGCAAGAGTCTACGAGATGTCAAACTATACCTCTAATCATACAATAAGACGAGGGCGAAGACATGTCCAAGGATCACCCTCAAAGTAATTAAAATAAACTAAGCACCATAGGTAGTGGAATGGTTGGTTCTCACCGGAGTGATTAGCAATGAACAATGACATCACCAAAATTTACAGAGACCATAGCTTTCAAGTGATGCATTAAAAAAGTGGTCAAGTGCACAATTGGCACATCACCAAAGTGCTCAACAATGTCTAACCTTGGCCATTTAGTGGTGCAACCATGCGTTAAAGCAGGAAAAAAGTGCATAAGTATAAATAAAAATTGTTCATTATCTTACACATATTCTAAGACTCAGATTTTTCTAAAGAGAGAGCATTTCATATAGAAAGAGTATAGAGAACCTTCTTGAAGGCCAAGTATAAGGGTTTTGATTTTTAAGGCTTTGGGAGGAGAATTTTAGAGATTCAAAGGAGAAATTCCAACTTGTTTCCTTATAATTCTTCTTATCCACATTCATGGCTACTAAAAATTGGTATATATTTCTTACTTTTAAGCATGTTTGGCTAAAATTCTCATGTTGTGGTGTGTATTTGGTATGGGTTCTTGATTTATTAGTTGGATCTATTATATTTTGAATGTTTTGATGTTAATCTGAGTGAGTTTATGCTTATATCTATGTATAACTTATAATCTTGAGGTTGCAAACTCTGAGTTAACTTTAGATTTTTAATTACTACATTAATTTGAGTGATTGTAGTGGGTAATGAGTGTGATAGCCAAAAGTCCTTTGGGATTTTAGTTGAACACCATAAAAGTAGATTTGATGGCTAAAGTAGTAAAGGGTTTGCTAATAATTTCTCAAATCAAGCATGTTTTTAAGTGATTCGCGCATGGGGCCTAACAAGTTCACGTAAAACAACTTTGTTGTCTTAATAGAAATATTGATTACTAGTAATTCTATCTTCCTCACATATTTTTAACTCAAACATTCAAATATTTAGACCTGGTTAAATAGTTCTAGTCCTATATTTACATACCCTCAACATTTCTCTCTACTAGTGTAATGACCCTATATGTCATTTTCATATATGTGTATTGCTTATGTTGTTTTAAGCTTTTGTATAATGACCTCAGACTTAATATGACCCATTAAGATTGTTAGAATGGCTTTTCGATGTTTTAGTTGAGAATTGTGGAAGTTCACAGTTTCGCGAGAAGCCAAAGCTGCTAAAATGACTTTTCCTATAAAACCTTGGTAAATGGTCTCGGAATGGGATTTTGATGGTTCCATTAATTCCAAAATGATTAACTTGTGTTGGGAGGGTGGTCGATTTTGAGAATGGAGATTTTTGGGTTGATTTTGAGCTACAAATTACAAAATAAGTTCAACCGAAACCTAAAAAGGTCATTTCAGTAAATAGCTTAACGCACTCGTAATTGGAAACTGATAGTTTGTCAAATGTAGATTATTTAAAACATCCTAGAATAACCCTCTGCCAATTATCGGGGTCATCCGGTTGCATTTCGACCACTTAGATTTGTTAGCCAATTTTAGCTGAAAGAAAGCGAGGTGGTCATTTTGTTGTGGAAGGCTCCGTTGGAAAATCCAACTGCATCATTAAATCCAGAACATTGAAATCAAGAAGGTTACATTATTCATTTGTGGAAAACAAACATCGGGAGCCCCAGGAACGGCCCGGAGAAGTTTTAAGCATTACTATGCAATACTAGAAATTTAACTCTCTGCCTTCATGGAGATTATCAGCGATGAGGAAGGCAAGAAATATAGGCCTCCACATTCGCAGGACCATGTCTGCATTGACAAAGAATAAACAACCCTAAGCTCGTATTCGCAGAGAAGAGTTGGCTTTTATATATATATGGGTTCGTAATGTGAACCAACCCCATTCTCACACTTCAACAACTCATAAAAAGCTTATTTAAAATCTATATTTGGTGTACCAAAAGTCAATTTCACTTAGATTTATGCAAGGAATGTCATGGTGAAGTTGGTTTTGGGAACTGGCATGCATTTCAAGGTATATCTCTAACTTTGTGCCTCTGTTATTGTTGGTTTTGGGAACTAGCATGCATTTCAAGGTAAATTTCTAACTTTGTGCTGTTGTTATTGTCGATTTTGGTGAAAACATTATATCTTGATTTCGTTCTCGAATCTTAATGAAATTAATGCAATTTTAGCCTAAAGTGTTCTACGTTCTAAGGGAAATGAGATGGTTAGCTGGGTATTAGATGTAGTTGTCTGATTTTTGATAATTTAAGCCAAGAAAGTTATGGAAAAAGGGGTTTTCCTGGTAGAACTTTTAACTCTATTTTTGGATGTTTTCTCGGTCTTCTCTATTTTGGGCCAAATTTTTTATTATAGGCTTGGGATATTGTGTGGGTCATTTTCGAAATTTTGTTTGGGTTTTTGGGCATAGGTCCCACTTTTCCCTTTTTGACCCATTTTTACCTAATTGCGCCAATTTTTTAAGATAATGTTGCCAAACTAACTGTGTTAACACCGTGAATTATATTGTAATGGTTGAGTACCTTTTGGGGACTGTCAGGAAGGGAAAAGCATGGTTGGACTGACTCGGAGTTGAGACAATATTTTTCAAGTAGGCTAGGCTTTTCCTAAACCTTAGATTGAGTAGAGTTACATGCATATTGAGCTTGAAATGTATGTAAATTACTAGTATCTTTCAATATGCATAGTGTCATGATTGTGGGATTGTAGTTTGCTTGGTCGGTTGTGATTACTATATCTCGATGCATGTGTATATATTGGTAATTTTGGGCTGCAGGAAGGCCGTATAAGGGTCGTATATGGGTCGATGCTAGAGGTATTCTGATCTATCTGATGTCCATGGATGTGTATTATTTGATATTGATGCAATATTTTGACTGTGGGACTACTTCTTGATTTTTTGTCGCATTATGACTTGATTTCTGGCATATTGTGATCTTTTGAGCTTATCCACTGTGGATACTTATGATATTCCTGTTATTATCATATTTCTACTTTCATTATATTTGATGAGCTAAAATATAGCATGGTTCCCTATTGGGCCTAGTCCTACCCTATTTGTTGAGGTCTATGTTCTTGTGCACTATCATGAGCCGCTGGATTTGTCTTTTGCTTACATGAGTCGAGGGTGGCAGTTATTGGATATTATGGGATACCTGTTGAGAGTGTCATTGTCTACATTGACTTTGGGCATGACATGACTTTGGAATTCTGGATCCCGATACATTGATTGAGTGAGAGACTATTGAATCTCGCCCCAAATGATACTCTCTGTCATCATTGAGCACCAGTAGTCACGTTTGTAAAGTTCGGGTCCTGGATGAAGCTCTCCGTGGACTTATGTCTCAATGACTATGACTATGATACTAGGTGACGATGCAGATTCTAAAGACCGAGTATAGGCTAAGTTTTGGGTCCAGGAACCCATGATTGATATTTTGCGAGGTGAGGCCCATGATTGGTATGTTGATGATGAGACACTACTAAGTATACTAGGGTTATTCTTTCTCCTATAAGGGATACGTCCCACCATTAGATTTATGGTCAGACTATTTGGCCCTGGCTGACTACTCGACCAGAAGCCAAGTCAGAAGACCTAAGGGTTCGAGTCCTCGGGTGATATTACAGGTTTGAGTCCTCATGTGATACCATTTCTAGATGGGTTGAGGACCCGGTTATTGCTGTAATGTTGGGGGCCGAGGGCCCGATCATTTATCTATGGATCCACTTACCATTTCACACCGTGATTATGTAGGAGTGTACCCTCTATGCTTAATGGGGCTCAGAGGGTGTTGAAGCTTAGATACTAGGGCCTTACACCCACATATAGCCAACCCTTGACCTTATGATATGGAAAGTTAGGCTCTGTGATTGTTATACGGGGGTTTTAGTGAATTTCTATCAGTTATTTTGTGTTTAGGTGCACTTTCCGGTCTTATGGGGGCTCGGGTGACATATAAGCACAGATCTTAAGGCCTTGCACCCGTGTACAGTACTATGCTCCTATTTCGGTGATAGCTGTGAGATGGGCTCAGCCAGTTCCGACAAATGGTGTATTATGTATTGTCGTGTTTGGGTTCAGCTGATATTCAGGGTGCTTTGATGAGTTTATTGCTTTTAGATACATTTGAGCTTCCTTATGCATTTATTCCACTTGGTCGGCTGATGATGTCAACTTGGTACCTTTTTCTAGTACTTATGCCTACTTATTCATCTTCACTTGGTGCAGGTCCAGGTACTAATCGGGGATGCTGACTTTCAAGGAATTTGGGAGAGAGTAGACTTCTTTTTGTGAGCATCAACACTTTTAATTCATCATAGTTTTCTTCCTTTTTATGGTCATCTTGTGTTATTGTACTATATCTATGTACAATAGACTATGTATTTTGTAGGCATTCTCGGATTGTATATATGTAACTATATTATTTTTTTTATTATCTTTTTGGTTATATATCTGTTCGGTTATTATGATTGTGTACATCAGACTTCTGGGTTCTGGGTAGATTCTGTTGTTGTGCTATTATTATGTTGTTTGGACTTGACTAGATGCTGGGATAGGTACCCCTAGGTTGAGTTCTTGTCTTGCCTGCAGGTCGGACCTAGAAGGCGCCATCATGACTAAAAGTGGGTTATGACAACTGGTTACCCTAGATCTAATTTTATAACTGCTTATAGTTGAATGTTAGTTTTAATTTACTTGCAACCCCCAATTTTAACACTACAATTGTTAAGTTCAACTTAGTACTTCAAAACTCGAACAACTATGTTGTTTCTTGTGGGATTCGACCCTAACTCATTGTTAGGTTATTACACTGATAACAATCGTCCACATCATCCAAAAGTGAGGTGTGTTTGAATGTCATCAAGAACCAAGACTGCACCGTGCCTTGCCCACTTTGCAAGCCCTAATAGTACACGAAATTATAAAAGCACTAGGGTCATCTTTCTTTGCAACCAAGTGTTTTGTCATAATCACTCTACAATAGTGTGATACTTCTATTGTTTCACATTCCAGGGTCCTCTTCTTGGTTACGAGTTCGTTCAAGTATTTTGCATAAACCTGCATCTCAACAAGGGTTTCTACTAATGGGATATTGATAGAGAGAGTTGAACACGGATAGAAACTTCTAAAACTTGGTATGGTCACCCTTTTTTTTCAACCTCTGAGGAAGCGAAGGATCAATCTTTACCTATGGAGCCTTCAAATTTGAGTCTGAGTTAGAATTTTTGGGGGGTATGCTTTTAGCCTTACTTGAATCACCCCTAACTTCCTCGAGTCCATCATCTCCGGGATTCCCAAGAGTGTTACCTTCTTTATTCACAACCACATCACTATCTTCCACTTTTAGATCTTTAGTACCTTCAAACAAAGAAACCTTAACTACTTCTCCTAGATTAACTTTCAGTGGAGGTGTAGCTCCTTCAACAATCTTGCCACTATGTATTGTAATAGTCATGCGCTGCTGGTTGACATTTTTTGGGTTGGCCATCATGTTGCTAAGTGAACCTCCTTTTTGCCGTTGGTTGAGATAAGCTAAGATGTCGCCAAGTTATGTTTCCAAGTGTTTGATAGAAGCCGAGTGAGTCATTACAGTTTGGCTCAATTGAGAAAACTCCAACTTCATCTCCTTCAACACTTTATCCAAAGCTTCCACTTTGTTTAGAATTCTTGTAAGCATATCTTCAATTTGGAAGCTTGTTGGATTCATACCAGCTTTATGGGCTTCATCCTATCATAAGGTGAGATGTATCTATCTTCGCATCTTCCCTTTCTCTCCGACCTTCAAAATGATCTTGCTAATCTCTGTCTCTCCAACCATTGCCATTTTTCCAGCCTTGATTCCTGGGTGGCCTTGGAAAGGCCACTCAAGAACATATGACTTGATTTCACATATATTGTATCATAAGGCACACCATCAAAAGGCGTATCACCAGCAGTACCAAAGACATTAATATTTTTTAGACCACCACCCATCACATGTTTCGTCAAGAGATCAAGTTAAGTCATCATTTTGGCCATATTTTCATCTTGTTCTTGATCCTTGACCAATTGATCTTTGGATGGTCCTCTTAGCGTAAAGGAAACAAAGTCATCTGGAGTATACCAAGCTCTTTTTATCTTCGTCATATCATCAAGCAACTCCGATGCTGCAGCAAAAGTTTGTTTCATTATGCCGCCTCTCACCAACTAATCGGTTGTACCTTTGTTCAGTCATGACTCACATAGAAATATTGAAGTTGAAGATAGTCGAAAACACTGTTGTTTGGACATTGGAGCAATAGTTTTCAAAACCTCAACCACATTTCATGCAATGGTTCATCTTCAATTCTGTTAAAGTTCTCAATGCTCCTCCGGAATTTAATTAACTATCTTTGAGGGAGGAAAGAATCTCTCAAGGAATGTATCAAGCAATTCCTCCCAAGATGTGATATCATCTCATGGTAATTCAACCAACCATCTCATAGCCTCTCCAAATAAAAAAATGGAAATAGTCTTAATTGGATAGCCTTTTGTGTCACTCCACGAAAGCTAAATAGTGAGAAAACATCCATAAAGTTGTGGATGTGCTCATATGGGTCTTCATGATCTAGATCTCCAAATAGTCCATTCAATTGGAGCAGCTGGAGCATTGTACTCGTAACATGGAACACAACATTCCCTGTGAGCTGGGACAATCTAATTGCTTCGGTGCTTCCCACTTGATCCTAATCAACATCATGGAGATCATTGAGATTCCCCATATCATTACCATTCATAATTTCGACATCACTCATATCTTTACCTAATAAAATAAGACCTACACAACACCAAAGTAAAGAAAAAAAAGTAAGAAAGTTCAAATGACAACAACTTAGTTTAAGATAACACATCTAGAAAGAACAAACTTTATTCCTTGGCAGCAGTTCCATTATTGATAATGTTCAAGAACATCTCACTTTTAAAACGTGGATGATCGTTAGCAGCATAATAACCCAATAATGAGTTGGAGTCGAATCCCATAGAGAATAGTTGTTTGAGTATAGAAATATCAATTCAAACTAGACAATTATACTATAAAAAAGGAGTTAGTAACAACATTCAACTAACAAATGATTAAAAGATTCTATTTAAACAACCAGTAAAGAGAGATGTTGAGAATGTGCTAACATGGGCTAAGAGCTAATTAAATTGGTCTAACTACTTGAATGTTTGAGTTATTAAAATGTGAGTAAGCTAAAATTACTTGTAACCACTACTTCAGGTCAAGCAATACTAGTATTTCACATGAACTAGTTATAGCTTCACATGCAAATCACTATAGGACTTGCTTGGTCTAAGCAATTATAAGCAAACATTTTACTACTGTAGCCATTACACCCAAATTATGGCATTCAATCAAAACTCCAAAAGATTTTAGACTATCACATTCATTGTGCACTCCGGTCATTCAAATTAATGCAACAATTGAAGATCTAAAGATAACTCAGAGTGTGCAACCTCAATATTTGTAGTTATACATGGCAACAAGTATGAACTCTCTCAAATTAACATCAAATTATTCAAAATAGAATAAACCCAAACTATAATTCAAGTGCCCATGTTAAATTACATACCCCCAACATTAGAGTTTTCTCTAGACATAATTAAAAGAAAGAAATCAATACCAATGTTTATTTCTATGGATGTGGGTAAGAGAAAATACAAAGAATAAGCAAGAATTTCTTCTTCTAATCCTCAGAATTCTCTTCCCAAGCTTCAATTTCAAAATCCTTCTTACTAAAGATAAATATACTTTTTTCTCCAAGGAAGGTTCTTTGTACTATCTATAGTATGATATACCATGCTATCTGATATGATATGTACAATGTCCTTTCAAAAATCTATTTATACTTTTTGCAATTTGTTCAGACTTTGTGCACGTTTTCACTATTTGACAGTCAAGATCTACCATTGTTGAGCAATTCAGCGGTATGCCGAATATGCACTTGACTGCTTTTTAATGTATAAGTTGAAGGCCTTTGTCTTCGCAATATTTGGCGGCGCTACTGTGCATCGCTGATCATGTTCGGCGATCCATCGAACCTTTATCAGCATTGCCTTTTTGCTCCGAACTTGAGAGCTTGGACACTGCAACATTAGGTAGTCGGTGTCACCATTCGGTGATCCATCGAATTAGTTGGCGATACCAATTTTGACCACTGATCATTTTTGTTCCTTTGTTTTGTGTTTTTATCCTTTCATGCACTTTTGCCTTCAATCCTAACATAAAATACAAAGATTAATGAGTATATGAGGCACAATAGTACATTGAGGGTAATATTTTCATATATATATATATATATATATATACATGCACACACACTAGTCGTATTGCACCCGCTTTGCGCGTGATCAAAGCGAAAAAATTAAATTAAATTATAAACTTATGAAATGATAAAAAAAAATTCTTGATTCAAATAAGAAAGAGGTAGAATTCTATCAAATATGCAAGATTTAGGAGTTTTTCCACGGCTAGAAGCTCTTATTTTATTACTTCTTTTTATATATTTTAAAAGTCAATATTATAAATATAATTAAATAATAATTTTTTAAAAAATGGTGAAAAGAAGATTTTATTTAAAACACATTCTTTTAATGAAGGAGAAAAAGTTCAAACAATATGACCTTCACACTTTTAATATATAGTATAGATGTGTGTGTAGCAATAAAAAATGTTAGCTTCCTAACAATAGGTAAACAACTCAGGGTTGCGAGGCCAAAACCAGAATAGATACTTAACGACAAAAACGACAAAATCATACATAACACAATTTTAGTTTCCTCGATCTT
>JAOTQJ010000099.1:10201307-10215371 GCA_025642045.1 Solanum sejunctum | reverse complement strand
ATATATATATATATATATATATATATATATATATATATATATGTTAATATAGTGATGTTTGGAATTGTTGGGTTCGCTGTTTGCAGGTGAGTCTAGTCAGAAAAGCAGAGGAAACTCTGCCGACGTTTCGAGAAATTCTATAGTGATTCTGAATGGAAAGCAGGTTTAGTGTATGTCTGGGTGCCCAACCGGCACTAATCACGGCCCCTGGGTTGGGTCATGACAGAAAAGGCTTAGGAATATTACTTATGAGTTGGAATTGCCTTTTGACTTAGCCGCCACTTATTCAATATTTCATGTCTCAATGCTGAACAAATGCTTAGGAGATCCTTCATTGGTCATTCCTATTGATAATATTGGATTGGAAGATACTTTGTCCTCCGAAGAGACCCCTATACATATTCTTTATTGCTAGGTTTGCAAATTGAGGACCAAAGAGATAGCCTCGATCAAAGTCTTGTGGAGGAAACAATTTGTTGAGAAAGCCACATGGGAAGCCAAGGAGGATATGAAAGTTAGATACATATACTTACTGATTCCTAATGATGAAAATGTCGAAGGTAATGTTCTTACCATTGGTTTAAATTAATATGTCTATCATTAAGTTGATTGTTGATTGTCTAGCGAGTTTGATTGGTTGATTGATTGTTGAAACGAATATTGATTATTATTTGTTCCTCAAGTCATTTACTCGTCATTCAAGGATGAATGATCCTAAGGGGGACAAAGTATTACACAATATAAATTATCAAAATACTCCTAGATGAGGGATCACTCGCATAACACACAATCCCAAACGTTTTGAAGAATTCAAGGTCAAAATTGTGATCACAATGAAACATTGAGTGGGAAAATGATCTCTGTTGAATTTTAGACCAACCAAAGCCAAGATAATTTTTCAGGGCAAAGATGCAATTTCTAACAAGGTGAGTGATACGTTTGTGTTGCGAGCCTATCACAAATTCACACATAATCTTGATTCTATTATTTTTTATTGTGTTAGAAATGCAATAAAAAAATTTCCATTAAAAGATGAACTTGGAAGGACTAGGTCCGCAATGCGAACTTGATTTATCGTAGTTCAAAATTTTTAGCTTTTTTTAGGGGCATTCGAGACTGTTTACCACCCCTCCTATTCTTAATCCATGACTAATATAGGTCTTTTTTGGCCTAAAATGGATTCCCAAACCCATTCTTATGTCCTTCATATACTCTAACTAAGTAACTAGGGCTAAGAAGAGGAGAAGAAAGCTAGGGATTCAATTAATTGAAACATTACCTCTTGAAATTTGATTGGCTATCTTCACCCTAGGTATGTAAGACTAAACTAAAGCATGGATTTGTTCTTCCATGTGCCCTCATTGATGGTAATAGAAAATTGTGAAAGTATTAAATTTCCATGCATGTTTCTTTAAAGGTTATCTTGTAGACTACATATTCTATGTATTTTACATGCTTGATGATCATCATGAACTTGAGTTGCTGACAAATATTTTTACATAAGTTATTTCATGAACCCTAGATACTATTTAATAAAATATTTGTACGAATAAACCTATGGGTTAAGTCTAGAGCCTTAATAGTATGACTATACTTGTGATTGAGCATGATGATGATGTTGACAGAAATTGATGGTTCCGAGAGTCTTCATAATTGAACTCAAATTATTGGTCTAAATTGATGCTCCTCTTAATGATTGTCTAAATTGATCTTGAAAGTTACGATTGAAAACTGATTGGATAGTTGATAGGTCGGAAGAGTTGATTCTGATGGATTGATAAGAGTCCTTATAAGACTCATTGATTGGATTGTTTGTTTTATGAACATTGAGTCTTATGAGGAGTATTAAGCACCAAATTGAGTCAAAGTAAGTCTAACTCGAACTCAACAACTATGCTGTCAACATAGGATGATTGATAGGTTCCATACCTCTGAAGTCTTAAAGAGCCTTGATTGGTTATGGAGCATCCCTTACCATGGCAAGGTATTAGATGGGTAGGTAATGATATGGCTTTATTGTATCATCATCAGCTCATAGGAGATGTTTATTGGTTAGAGAAACTCTCAAATGGGTCTTGCTACTATCCTGATTAGATTGGATTGGTCACTCTCTAGTCTTTATTCTTTATTTAGACTTATAACATTCTAACTGATTACTTTGAGATGATGTTATTCTATCTTTATTTGTTTCATTCTACCATTTTACATTCTCGTACCAACATGGAAAGACAAAGATAGGATTTCAACATAAAAAGCAGTGGATAAGTGATAATGGATGGGGAAGGGGGCAAGTACATCCTTTTGTTCTTAGTTCATGGGAATTGCTTCCATCACTAAGTAGTTCAGCTCGGCTAGTGGGCTTTTTTGTTTTAACCTTGAATTCAGACCTGTTCGACAAGGCTAGATCAATTAACAAACCTAGGTCCAGTATTTGCTATGTATTGAAATCCATTCGGACCAGCATCTTTTATGATGTAGAGACAGGTACTAAAGATCATCAATAGGCTCTCCGTTGAAGATATTTTCCACTCTTTAACAGATTGTTGTTTCCTCCTTGATTTTAGAGGATGCATATGTTTATTTCATCTAGCTTTTAGAGTTAGACTTTAGACTTCTTCTATGGATCTGAGGTAGCTATGAACCTATCATTAGCACCATCAAACAATTTGACAGAGTCTTCAGAGACTAGAGGTGATTGTTTTGATTTGTATTTTATTTTGGCACTAGTTTCTTTCATGCAGTTTTATTGAGTTGTTTTGATTACATCTGAATGTGATTATCCATCTTATTATCTTTTCTAAGTCTTCCGCTGATGTGTCAAATTATCATTGAATAAATTCGATAAGGCCAAGTGGTTCGCTTAGAAAATAGCAATAGTCTATGAGTGTTGACCATGCCTAGGAAAAATCACCATATCTTCAAATTGTAAATTGACGAGTCATAGAAATACGACTTGTATAATGCTTTAAATAAAGAATTTTTGCACGTTGTCAAGTAAACTTGTTATTTTCATATTTATTTTTGTTGTTTTTTAGAAAAAAGACTAAGGCATGGATGAAATGAGAACATGAAAGAAAAATGATGAAAAAGAGTGCAAAGTGGAGCCAAAATAGACCCAAGTGTGGGAATATGGGGGCCTGCATGGCTCGTGTACCTCCATACGGACCATGAGGCATATAATGGCCTCACACCTGGCGGATGACATTATCTAGTTGGCGAAGGCTAGTCCCACAACACGTATAATAGACTATGTGATGTCAGATAGATCTTTATGGTTTTCATCAAAGTGATGTGAAGGAGTAGTCTGTCGAAAGTTGGAAGATTTTAGCCAAGTGGCACGAGATGGAACAACCCATGGATCGTTAGGAGTCAAATGGGTCATTTAGCTGACTATCAATATTAAGTGACTAGGACACCACGAAATCAAACAAAATAACTCAAGTGGAACCAGACGGGTCATTAAACGGACCATGTGACCAACCACGGTCCGTGAAGTGTCGGCGTGTGGAAGAAGTTGGGTGAAAAATTGCAAAGCCACCACAGACAGTCATGGACCATTGTACGCCACATGTGACATTTTTCCAAGCATGTAGCAGCACATGAGGAGCAGTGAAGATGAGGCTAAAGGATAACTACATGGAAAATTTGACGGACCATATACCGTCACACGGGCCGTGTGGTGGCCCATGTCCATGCAGAATAATTTTTCCTATTTTAATTAGGATTAGGTTTTCTTTATCTATAAATATGTATTTTATTTCATTTTTAGTTAGTCTTGGATGGCCAGAGCTCGAAAACCTTGAAACTTATTATTTACATGGAGATTCACAAGATTTTGGGATTTTTTCTTATCAAATTCAAGCTTGTAGCTTGTGGCTTCATCGATTATTCAATAGTAAGTCTTTCTATTATGAATTCCTTGTATTGTTGCGAGCATTATTCATTGAACATACTACGCTAAACCCACAACTAGGTTTGTGGGAACCATGATAAATCAATAAGATTGGCGAATAGGGGGTAAGTCTCGGGACTAACTAGCGTATATAACGTAATAATCTTCATTTTAGTTTCTTCCTTGATCAGTCAACGCATTAGGGTAAGCCTTTATTCTTTGCATGCGCAAAAGGAATGTTTTGATTAGAAAAAGATTTCTATGACAAAAAAATTGACGTTTTTAACCTAGTCTAAGTATTCAAGATCAAAAGTTTAGAGTGTTTCGGGATAAACAATAAGGGTTGGTAAGTAGACATTTTGAGACCGAAAGGTGATTAATGAAATAGGCATTTAAGAGGTACTGAGAGGTGAATTAAATGTTACATACTCTTTAGGTCTTATATACATACTCATGAACGAGTTTACCACTAGATTTGGCTGTTGCATTAGCTATCATGGTGAACACATTCCTAGACTCACATAAATTGATTGAAATCTAGTCGTTCTTGCACTCATTTATTATTATTTTGTAGTTAATTAGTTTAGAAAACCAAACCCCCCATATTTACTTTATGCACTTTCATTTTAGGGATAGATATTATATTTGAAACCGGTGCTAATAGATATATACTCATGCACTCCTTATGGGATCAACCTCAACTCTTATTGAGTTCTATATTTGTTCAACAACCACTTTACTATTCCATTTGAGTGTAAATTTAGGCTTATCAAATTTTGGCGCCATTTTCGGGGAATACGGTGAAGCAATAGTCCATTAGTTACTATTTTCAGTATGTAATACTAGTCCCTAATTTCACTTTTGTTTCTTGTCTTTTTGTTTCTTGGTAGGGAGCTAACATTGCATGCCAAACACTCATAGCAAGGGTGAAGCACTTGTTCCCTACAACCCCGAGGATACTAAATCAATCCATAGAATGAATTCCCAAGAATGTGAAGCAGCTAGACAGAGAGAATTAGTAGTTAACCCTGCAGGTGGGGGTAACAACGGTCTAGGTGATGATGAAAATGCTTTTAATGAGGTACCATCGGCAGCATCACTTAGATAAGTGCCACTGCCCAATGTGAGATTTTTAAGTGCTTCAACTGCCCTACAATGTAAATGATGATGATAAGGGTTTTGGGACCACAAGGGTGATTGTACTATCCCCACTGCCCGCAAGGTGTTACACTCACTATCTCTAGCACTATGCTGCAGATGCTACAGTTGAAAGGGTTGTTCAATGGAGCAGTAACTGAGGATGCAAATTAGTACGTCCTCAACTTTCGGGCAACATTCCAATCATCAGAGATTCCTGTGGTCAGTCAGCAATATATTAGGTTGCAGCTATTCTCATTGTCTCTTTCTGGTGCAGTAACTAAGTGGTTGAATGAACTTCCACATGATTCCATCCGCACTTCGCCAGAGTTAAAGGAGGCATTCTAGGAGAGATTCTTCTCTACATCAACATAACTTAAAATCACAGATGACATTGTCTCTTATAAGAAATTGCTGATGGAAGCACTACATCAGACTTGGGAGAGATTCAGGAAGAAGCTTAAGCAGTGTCCCGATCAACTCCTCACAGATGAGCATTTGAAGAAAGTCTTCTACAGGTCCTGCAATTTTGTGAGAAAGCCGATTATTAATGTTGTTTGTGGGGGATCATAGGTCTAGGACTTTCTGAACATCGTGGTGATCTTAGACTAGGTATCCAAGAACAACAGAGCATGGTAAACTAGAGATGGAGACTGTTCGGGCTCATCTTTGAAATGACGGAGGAGTAGCTATGAAAGGAGGAGAAAGGGTATAATGATATGGCACACATGAAGACCTACTTGTAATTTCTGGCAAAGCATTTTATAAAAGGAGCAGAAAAGGTAAAAGCTATAGATATAATACCTAGGCACGATGAACAAGGCTATAACTTTGATGAAGTGTCAAACTTCTTAGGCAGACAGGGGGGTTACCGGCCCTACAACGCTGGTAATCAAGGTCAAACTATGGTCATGATCAAACTATCAAGGAAACTAGCAAAATATAGATGGTTATAGGAACCATGAGTGTCAGAACAATAGTGGCAGAAACTCAAAGTTAGAAGAAATGATGGCAAAGGTACTTAGTAAGGTTGAGTCCACAAAGGTAGGGATGCGAGATATAAAAAGGGAGATGTCAAATGTTTGATAGTTGGTTGACTCGCATTCCACCTCAATCAAGCAATTAGAGGTGCAAATGGTTCAATTGTCAGCAGCCATAAACTAGTGGAAAGTTGAGTCACTACCGAGCAATACTATTTAGAACCCAAAGAATAGCAATCATTGCATTGCAGTAACCACGACGAGCGGTAAGGTACTCTCTGACCCTGTTGTGCCCATTAATGCAGGTTTGGATGAAGCTAAAATCAAGATGCTTAACCTCGTAGAGGAGCATGTCGATGACTTGAGTAAGGAAGGGAAAGTAACATTAATAGTACTTCAGGTCCCAAAAGAACCTAAGGTGACATCAACAGTGGCACAAACCACTGCCATCTATTCCTAAGCCACCACCACCATTCCCACAGAGGTTGCAGAAAAAGGTTGAAGACAGTAAGTTTCAGAAGTTCTTGTCCATGCTGAAGGAGATGTCACTGAATATTTCTCTAGTAGAAGCACTTGAGCAAATGCCAGGCTATACTAAGTTCATAAAAGACTTAGTCACTAAGAAGAGGACAATGACAATTGAGTTGGTGAACAATCTCCACTACTATAGTGCCATTGGCATAAGATCTTTCATAGAAAATAAGGAAGATCTAGGAGCTTTCACTATCCCAATGTACCATTGGACCATTTGTTTTTGCTTGAGCTCTCTTTGATCTCGATGCCAGCATCAAATTGATGCCTTTGGTAGTCTATAGGAAGCTGGGCTTAGGAGTCCCCACACCCACTACAATATGGCTACTCATGGTAGATAGATCAGTAAAGCAACTCGTGGGGATTTTATGCAATGTCCTAGTTTGTGTGGGTCGGTACATCTTTTCGGCAGACTTTGTTATTCTGGACTTTTAGGTGGATTTTGAGATTCCCATCATCCTTGGGAGACCATTTTTGGCCATTAGCAGTGCCTTGGGAGATGTAGAGTGATGGGACTTGACATTTAGATTCAACATGGAAGAGGTAAAATTTGATGTCTGTGTTGTAATAAAGAGACCGAAAGAGGTGGTGGTGATGTCCATCCTAGACGTTGAAGATGATTGTCTGTCAGAGATCCCACTTGAGGAAACGATGAGTGTATACATACTAGCAGTGGTGTTGATGAACTTCCCATATGATTTTATTAGTGGCTACGCTGACACTATGTATGGACTGCAAGGTTGGGGAACTAGGCCATTTATCCCTAGAATATTGAACTGAGATATGTAAAACAGGTCTACACTGCCCGCTAAACCATCCATCGAGAAGCCTCTAGTTGTAAAGCTTAAGGAGCTACACCAACACCTCAAGTGTGTATTTTTAGGAATTCACAACACTCTTCCTGTGATTGTAGCTGCAGATCTTCCTGAAAATCAGGTGGAGGCATTGATGGGGGTCTTTCCAAAGTTCAAGTGAGCTATTGGTTAGACCATTGCAGATATCATAAGGATTCCCTAGGGATATGCACACACAAGATAAAATTGGGGGATAATTGTATGCCCAGCATTGAGCATCAGTATAGGCTAAACCCACCTATGCAAGAAGTGAGAAAAAGAAGATCATTAAGTTGATGGATGATAAGGTGATATACCCTATTTTTGACAGCAAGTGGTTCAGTCCAGTACAGTGTGTCCCAAAGAAAGGGGGCATGACTGTGGTCGCCAATGACAAAAATGAGCTAGTGTTGTTGAGACTCGTGACTAGATGGCGAGTGTGTAAAGACTACTAGAAACTGAATAAATGGACCTTGAAGGGCCATTTCCCCATGCCTTTCATGGACCAAATCTTAGACAGGTTAGCAGGTAGAGGGGTGGTACTACTTCTTGGACAGGTACTTGGGCTACAATCAGATATCCATAGCACTGGAGGATCAGGATAAGACTACTTTCACTTGCCCGTATGGAAAGTTTACTTTTACAAGGATGCCCTTTGGGCTGTGTAATGGCCCAACCACCTTCAAACGTTATATCATGTCAATCTTTTCTAACATAGTCGAAGACACCCTCAACGTGTTTATGGATGACTTCTCTATAGTGGGTGATTCATTTGATACATGTCTATTGAATCTTAGAAGGGCACTACGGTGTTGTGGGGAGGATAACTTAGTGCTCAATTAGGAGAAGTACCACTTCATGGTCAAAGAGGGGATAGTTATTGGCTATAAGATTTCTAAGGAGGACATAGAAGTTGATAAAGCGAAGATTGAGGTAATTGAGAAACTACCATCCCTATATCTGTAAAGGGGGTCTAGAGTTTCCTTGGGCATGCTGGTTTGTATCGCCGATTTGTCAAAGACTTCTCTAAGATTACATACCCCTTGTGCAAACTATTGGAAAAGGATGCAAAGTTCCACTTTGATAATAGCTACAAGTATGCCTTTAAGACTCTGAAGCAAAAGTTGATTTACACACCTATGGTAGTTGGACCTGACTAGACTGCACCATTTGAGGCAATGTGTGATGCAAGCGGGATTGCTATGGCTATTGTACTCAAACAAAAGCGCAACAAGATCTTCTACCCTGTATACTACTCTAGCAAGTCCCTTAATGATGCACAAAAGAACTATACAATGACTGACCAGGAATTGCTAGCTGTGGTATATGCATTTGACAAATTCTGAGCGTACTTATTGGGAACCAAATCAATAGTGCACACTGACCATGCAGCCTTAAGATACCTTATGGCTAAGAAAGATGCTAAGTCGCGGTTGATCATATAGGTTCTCCTGCTGCAAGACTTTACTTTGAGGTCCTAGACAGAAAAGGATCTAAGAACCAAGTAGCAGACCACTTGTTCATATTATAGGATGAGTCAAGAATGAAGTATTGGTTGAATATCGATAATCACTTTCTCGATCAGTAGGTATTGGCATATTCTGTTAACGTTATTCCTTGGTTTGCTGATTTTGCTAATTTTTTGGTGATCGATATTATGCTAGAGGGCCTTAACCCTTACAAGAGAAAAAATTTTCTGTCTGATCTTTGCAAGTACTTCTTTGATGACCTACACTTGTCCAGAACATATGTAGATGGAGTAATCAAGCGATGTATTCTAGAGGCATAGATGTTGAGCATAATGGAGGCCTATCACTCATCCAAAGTGGGGGGTCATCATGGTGGGGCTAGAACGACAAAGAGGATTATCCAATATGGCTACTATTGGCCTACCATCTATAAAGATACCTACAACTTGGTACTTGGGTGTTATCAGTGCCAGCAACAGGGTAACATCTCCAAGTGCCAAGAGTTGCCCATGACCCCTATTCTTGAGGTAGAGATTTTTGATGTCTAGGGCATTGACTTCATGGGTAAAGCTTGTCATCTGCCTGTGGAGTTAGATAATAAATCACCCTGGGCTTTAAAGAAGCACAATATGAATTAGGAGAAGGCTACTGACTTGAGGCTTGACCAACTCAATGAGTTGGATGACTTTCGCCTCCAAGCATATGAGAGTGCAGGATTGTACGAAGAGAGCATGAAGATACAATATCACAAGCGTATTGCTCATTGGTGTTTTAGTATTGGTGATAAGGTACTTTTATACAACTCTAAGTTGAGGCTCTTCTTAGGCAAGTTCAAGTCAAGGTGGTCTGGCCTGTACACGATCAGCCAGGTATTTCCTCATGGCGCAATTGAGCTACAAGCAGAAAATGGGGATCAATTCAAGGTTAATGGGAAGAGATTTAAGCAGTATATGGTTGCAGTATAAGTGGCCTCAGAAATAGAGGTCCTCCTCCTTGACGTTATATTGTGTCGTGCGGCGATGTTAAATCAAGCGCTCCATGAGAGGCAACCCTTGCATTTTAATAGATCAAAAAAAATTAAAAATAATTTAATTTATATGTCATGTAAGTTGGTGTTTTTCGTTTGTGTATCCAGGTGCATAAATGCCATTTTGGAGGATGGAAGCACACATTGGGAACTGGATGTCACAACAGCTGAATGTTGGTCGAGTATAACCATATGGGCTATTAAACAGCCTATCTACACTCTCACATCCTGTGTGGGAATCGTCTAATAGGCTTACATGGTGTGGGACTATGGAATCGCAAAGAATGTCTAAGTGGAGTGACACGACAGGTCCACACGGATCGTCCAATGTGTCACGACTTATGGCATCTACATGAAAAGAAGCACGAAGGTCAGGTATATGCTTATTTTGCTATGGTTGGCTACACGGATGTGTCTTATGACCCTGAGATGGTTAATGGCTCATTTAGGAGACCGTGCTGTGTACACTTGTCACGTGGGTGCCAGGTAAGTATATTTTTGCCCCAAGTAATAGGGGATGGATGGTTTACACAAACCGTGACATCTGTCATGGCCCGTCTAGCTATCTCGTGTGGCGCATTTTACTAGTTAACTAAGTTGACCAAGATTTTTTTTAAATCACCCCACTTATTCCCCTACACTTCACTTTTCGCTTGTCATCTCTCTCTCTTTCTTTCTCTATTCGCATGAGCCCCTCTTTCTTCCGTGATATTTCTCCTTCAAAATCTCAAAAATTTACATCTTAGTTATAACAAATCGTGAGTTACTCACTCAATTTGTAGTTGAAATTAAGTGCGGGTAGCAAGTTCCTCAAGAAAGCCCTCATTTTCATTGCCATTTATCAAGTAAGAGCCTAATTTCTCTATATTCTAATGTTGATTGTGGTGCTTGCATGTGTATATCTTAGTCAAAGAGTAGTTCTTTCTTGATTTAAAGAATCATAACTTACATTGTTGATGTCGGGCATGCATGTAGTGGTAAAAACCACCATTGTTGTGTTCTTAATGTTTAAACCATGAAAATTGAGGATTTTTGTTGCTTTTTGACATGATTTTTTGGGGACATCAAGTTATGTATGCTATTGTGTTGACGAAATCATGATTAAGTGAGGTAAATGTTCTTGAAAGAAGGTTTGTGTAAGTGATAGGCTGAAACTTGGTCCAAGAGGAGTCGGCCGTCTGCTCACACAGCCCGTGTCGCATTTCATGCATCATGTATCGGCCCATGTCGAGTCATCTGTCACTCCTCATGGCCACGTCTCGTCTAATGGGCCTTTTTATGGACCTTGTCTATCTACACGGGTAGGGTCCTGTACACCCTATTCCACCTGCATTATTTTAGACAGGTTACGTTTAATTTTTATGTTACATATGTTCTTAAGTGCACTGGCCCTATGATAGACCGGGTGATGCCATTCTTAAGGGGTATTGTCACTTTTTTAGCACAGGGGAAGTCTGAGTACCCGTTAGTGCGTCAATCTTCATGTGCAATAATTTTTAACAATGTGTATTGTTTTGTGACATATGCAGGTACTATAGGTCCACGAGACATCTTAGTCAGATAAAGTGATAGGGACGAGCCTGTGTCACGCCTCTATGACTCCCCAATCATATCATCTAGCAATCTAGCTAGGAGTGACTTAAGTTATGACTCCTCAGTGGATCTAAAGTTTGCTATAGAGGCAACATCTCCCCCCACTCTCTGCGTGCTGTGTAGGCCTATACATCAAGCCATTATAGATCTTCCAGTCTAACAAAAGGACCCCTTCCACAAGAGTTGAGGAGGAGGCAACTACCCCAAAAAAAGAGAATACTTCAAACCAGGACAAGTAGAAGTAAACTCCGAAGGCTGAGGTTTATGAGACTGATAAGCAGGCAAATAAGGTCGAACATTGGAATAGTAATGACGAGGCCATTGCTTTTGTAGTCTCCAAGAATACAAACTCGAAAATAATAAGGACACTTATTGTCTTTCTGAGGGTTCGATGGTCAATCCCAGGCACTATGACAATCTACACCAATGGTCTCACAAAAGGTTTTGGAGGTTTCAAACAGCGGCCAGTCCTTCCAAAGGTTTGAAAATGATAATCACTAACCAACTTGATAGAGTTTTGGACATCAAGGATACTTTTAATTCATATCAGTTTCACTAGATGACCCAACCACCATGGTATTACGAGCCTACCATTGTTGAAGAGTTCAACTCTAACTATGCCGCCAGCCTCCTGAATTTGATGAAAGGGACCCAATTAAGTAAGGCAAATATAAGTCGATCTTACTTGGTCCCCAAGGTCATATGTAATAGTGTGCAGTAAATGATGAATATATCAAAAACCACCATTAATGGGTTCTTGGTTGGGCCGGACTACCAAGCTTCTCTAGATGCCTAGATTATAGAGAGACACATGCAGATTATGGACATGGTGCGGATGTCTGATTCATCATCTAGGGATGCACTGTTAGGATGGATAGCAGAGGGAATAACTATTCAAGGTGCGTAGGTGACTTGGGTGACAGACCCCAAGTGTCCTATTGCAAAATCAACGTTGACATTTCCTATAAAATTTTGGTGGTTGGTGGTGCATGATAGGCTGAAACGCATAAGTAATGATAATACACTCCAACATTCACATGCTTCTTTTATAGCATGCGTGCTATCTAGATTTGGACTAAATATTTCTTGAATCATTACTTTTGAAATGCAGGACCCAGCCTTATCTGAGAGAGCTAGCCTGCCCTTACCATTCTGAATTCGTGCATTGCGCAAATAGGCTGGTGTTCCCACTACATATTTTTTGGACAAGAAGATAGTCCTCAAGGGTATAGCCAACATTACCCTGATCAAGGATGTCTAAAACCCACTTATGAGGAGAAGAACATGTTCGCTAAGGGGCCCTACCAACTTTCCATCTACACCTCTACAGCAACCCTTGCCATTTGGGGACTACACCACTGCCCCACCATCAGGCACGACTTCTGAGCAACCCAAGGGTAGTGCTGCAGCTCCTCTAGTGCAATAAGGGTATACATATGTGTCGTATGAGTTTTTCGTTGGGTTGGTGGCGGACCAGAGGTAGACACAGGTCATTGTTTATCAGATAGTAGATTAAATCCCCCACGTCATCCAATCTCATTCACATTAAGTGGTTGACCAACGTGACGATGCACTTAGGTGCCAAATCACCACTCTGTAGAGCCAAGTCAGCACATTGGGGGGCTACTTCCACAACATGTTTAGGAGTATGACTGGAGCTGAAATGGAGGAATTATTATCTACAATACATGGTATAAAGGCCTAAATTGCTACATTGACTGCACAGTGCTAGGCCCGTTAGCAAACATGTTCTGCTAAATGTCCTATTCAAGGCTAAATGTCCTATTCAACAATAGAGTCCTCCTGTAACCCCCAGAGGGAGGAACACCGGCAGATGCGCAAGGCTGCCAGGGCCCAGCACCAAGCAGTAGCTAAATGGGCTAAATAAGAGTGGCTTGCCATAGAGGTGGCATGGGCAAGAGGCTCTACGAGCACCTTTGGATCGGGTGTTCTATATGCTGGTGAGGATGACCCTGAAGGGTCCGGTCCCACTGACACTATTGACGCCTAAGGCATCCCAGGTATGTTCTATCCCTCTATCTATTTATTTAAGTGTGTTATGGTGTAGTGAGGATAGTATACTATCTTCTTGGAGGGGGAGGGGCATCTTGCCGCTTGAGAGTTTGTATTGCCATGTTTCTTTTCAGTCAAGTGTATTATTTAGTAGAACTGGTATGTTTAAGTTGTATTGTTTATGTAAATATAAGTGTCACAGAAGCCTAGAGTAACCCCTATGTTGATTTTTGTGATGTCCATGTTAATAACACTGAGTATATATGTGTTTGCATCTCATCTTGACTAACTTGCATGATTGTGACAAGTATTATATGTGTATGGTTGTTATTTTGATGAATGAGCCAGACCTATGTGAGTTAGTACAAACTAGTGGAAAAGCTGTCTCATCTGTGTGTGAGCTAATTGCATAATTTCGTCAACACACTTGTGAGATAGAACTTGCCTAGTTAGTCCCACTGAAGCATTGAATGATTGGATTAGGAGGGGATCTTAGGGTATTGTTGTTGAATAGTCACTTAGCAAAGAAAAATCAACCAACCAAATGAAATTGTCCCTACAAACCAAAATTTAGGCCTAAATAGACCTT
>JAOTQJ010000099.1:10172033-10201207 GCA_025642045.1 Solanum sejunctum | reverse complement strand
ATATTTCTTTCTTTTATATATAAAAGTTCTCTTTATAAGATATATGCATACATGCTTATGTACATAACATACACTAAACGAATTAAAAAAAGAAAACTATCCAAAATTATAAAAATTAGCCTTAACTATCCCATTCTCTCAACATCACAATTCCTACTTTTCTCACTTGCACACACACACGTGTTCTCTTTTTTTTTTTTTTAAATAAAAATTAATAAAACACAACACAAACACTACACATTTTTGTTAAAATAATAATAATAATTTTTTTTAATATAACACAAATCTTTCAACTCTGCTTTTTTTTTCTCAACTCCCACACCACACTCCAACTACAACACAACATCCTCACCTATTCTTTATATACAGAAAAAGATTATAATAGAGGAGAGGTTTTCAATCTAAGTTCAAATTTTTTTTTTAAAAAAGAGCGTTTTTCAGTGAAAAGTAAAACGAAGAATAAGAAAAGTTTTTGGAATTAAGTTTAGTTCTTGTTCGAGGTTTCCGGGTTTCTCCTTTGGCTAGTTCGTCATACAGGTTCTTGCTCAATTCTTGTTTATTTATTCTCTGTAACTCTTACTGTCAATCAGTGCACAAAGTTATTCAAACGATTTCTTCTATTATTTTGTATGTCCAGTCGATTATTACGTGAAATCCATTCCTCATTGTATTTGGTATGTTCCTGAATATCATTGGTGTATTTTCTTGTTAGTTTGATCATTGACATAGATATGATATATATGGAAAGAATAATATATTGTGTATGAATGAAAAGCCATGGATGACTGTCACTAATTTTAAATGCCTACAAGTATTGCCAAAGGAATGCGTGAAATTTTTTCCGCCATATCTTTAAGTTAAGTAGTTGTCTGTGTTGTCCTCTAAGTAGTGCTAGAGTTTACTTTGCATGTCGAGTGAGCGTGGCTATTCTATTCTGCTAGCGTTTAGCATGCTGTGAAGCAATGTTTTTTTTAGATTAATTTATTTTTAATTAAACTATGAGATAATTTATACAATTTAGTAATTTAAAGCAGTGTTATCAATCAATAATTTTGAGTGTTAGAAACCTTGAAAATAAATAACAGTATTATTGTTGGTGCTTCTATTTTGCAGAGTTTTCTATGCGGCCCTTTCGATAAAAGCAAATCAAGGTTTACAGGTGTAGAGAAACCCGCCCAATAAAATTATTAAAATATGGTTTCAAAATTCAAATTAGAAATGAATGTTGGAACTTTTGTTGTCTTCCACCTCTTAGCATCTTGTTTGTTCTTTCTGAACGTCATTTTGGAAGCTTAAACATCTCACAGTTGAGGGTGTCATTTGTTGTCCAACATTTATTAATAAAATATTTTGAACAAAGTTTGTCCTTTTGTTTGAACCGAAACTATTGAAGACTAAATCTTTTTGATACAGAACAAGTCTTTGTAGAAAAGAAAACCTTTTGTGAAACAAACATTTGTACAAAACTTTGTGATTTAATTATATTAATCTTTCATTTTTGTTTGTTTGTTGTATTCTAATATAACTTTACGGCAAGGATTAGCTTGACTAACCTAAAACTAGGTTGGACTAAATTCACCTTCTAATTCTAATACTGATATTTAAATTTTTGAATTATAGTTAAGTATTTTGATTTATAATTCTTCTCATGTCATTTCAACTAAAAAAGTATATTTGAAAAATATAATAAAATTTATTCTCCATAAATAATGTGGTTGCACATCTTAGTGGAGACGCTAATTTTTTTTTCTCAAGGATGTGGCGACACACCATGATACAAATGAATTTAATAATCAACTTTTCCTTTAATCCATATTAAAATTGGATTACAAAGAATTATTAATATGTAGAGAAGACAATCATACCTCCAACATCTGGACGAAGAAGGCAGTGACACATTTAAGTTGAGATTCATAAAATTCATAATTATACAATAAAAAAAGAGCAAATTAAGGTTTATAGATGCAATTTATCCTAAAAAAAAGTTAAGACAAGTATAGGTTGATAAAAACAACCGTGCTAGAACCACGAAACTCGAGGGGTTCCTGACACCTTCCCCTCGGTCAACAGAATTCCTTATTCGAATTTTGAGTCCACAAACCAATAAAAATAAAGAGTCAACTTTCTTTTGTTTAGGGATTTAAATAAGGTGACTTGGTACACCAAAAATTCAATTCCAAGTGGCGAGTCCGAATAAATAAAATATAATTCCTTTTCAATAACGTCACTTTAAGTGGAAAAACTCTATTTTTTCAAAACCAACACATGATTGGAAAAATAGGGGTGTGACAGACTGGCGACTCCGCTGGAGATAATCAGAATTCGATCTTTGTTATGTTGATTGATTCTTCCTCTAATTAGTTGGATATATTGTATTTTTTGACTTTATGTGGTACTTGCTCAATTTTATTGTAGTAATATTGTTGAAAGATTTATAAACTGCCTTCTCTTGCGCACCCTCTCTAAGTCTCTAAAAGCATAGGGTAGTTAGGAATGCAGTTATGCATCCTACTTTCTGTTGAGATAACGCTGAAGTGTCTTGGCGCCTAGTGAAGGATTGTTAGTTGCACATGTTAGGCAAGGTTGGACCAGCAACGAAGTCGGAATAGTGCTGCTACCGATAAATTTTTCCTCCCTGGCTCGAGTGTCCGCTCGAGTTAAGCCAGTCTAGACACCTATTTCTATTAGGTTTAGACTTAGTCAAACTGAAACACAGTCGTGGGTGTCCTTATTAGGCGCCACCTATTTGCATCATTCACATTTAACTTAGTGGGACTCGACACAGGGGTCCGGTCCATCTAGGATAGGTGTCCCTTTTTACTCAACCTATATATGCTTCCTATGTATTATTTGCAATGTTCTTGGGAAGGCCTAGGTTGTTGACCAGCTTTAGGCTACCTCGTCAAAATTAATAAAATAATTTCTTTTGATAATTTACCTTTGTAAAATCAGTTATTTAAATAGTTTGATGTTTTCATATTCAATTAAAATATATAATCATTTTTTATAATTTTTTCCTTAAATAATAGTAAAACAACAAAAGAGGTATAATGATACTCTATAGCTTCCTAAAATTTATAATAGAAGTATTTTCAGATAATTATTTCCTTCACATAATCTTAACATTAAAAGTGCGTGGGACATTTAAATACGCCATTTAAGTTTTTCTAAGCGAGCAACTTTTAAATAAGATCATCAGGTACACTTAGTTATTTCAGAGTAGGAAGAAAAACTTCACCACGAAAATAACTTTAGTGCTTATAAAGTATTTTTTTAAAGCTTTATAAAAGTATATTCTAAATTAGGTTGTTTAAGCCAGGTAGCAACATTCAAAAATATTCGCCTTGTAAGATTGAGTCCTTACCTCTTTCTCTCTAAATCCTTAGCCCTAAGAAAATATTTTCATTATCGTTCCACATCTTCTTGAGTAATAGTCTAAGTGGTCATTAAGTTAGGTGTCTTGCAGGTTTAGATGTTCCCTGACTTTCTTTCATTTCCTCGTAGGTACAACATGTCTCAACCGGTTTGAGGAAAGTGTGAGAAGAGGAAAGGTAACACATCCCAAAATTCCATTAGGGCGGACTGGCACCCGTTGCCGATAAGGCTCGAGAGAACCAACCTGTAACTATGCGCTTTTTATACACACTATAAGGGGTTTCTACGTTTGACATGCCTTTAAGAAGATAAACAGTGATAACAAGTCAAAAGGAAATACGTATGACTAGGCCATTGGGGCCACAGTATTTAAAGTACGAGACATGATCACACTTTACTTTACATAGTCTACAAAGCCACTAGATAAGGAAAAAAATCTGTTAAGGGTCGGGACAGGCCCCGCCTCAAATATCTGTACAATATAAGCATATAAGCTCTAGACATGCACAAAGCCCCGAAGCAACCTAGAGCTTGGCAACAACAGCTGGATATCCTGTACTCCTACTAGGGAGATCTACTAGCACCTGTACCTGCAACATAAAATGCAGGTCCCTCGTAAGGGACATCAGTACGAGATAATGTATTGAGTATGTAAGGTAGGAAACACTACATATGAAGTAATAATTTAAATAAAATTGTACACTGGTGCGGCACAAGAGACTACCTTTAGTTGTACTGTGGGGTCATGTACTTTATGTTCTTTATATTACTTTACCTTTACTGTAAAATTTTATGCACAACTATAATACAAATGACCAACTAATTAGTGGTAAAACTATATCGGGTTCATCCCTGGCTAGTTTATACTCAATCTCTCAGGCTACCCCCTGTGATAGGATTGTGCCTGGCTAGGTTCTATCTCCATCCCTCGGGCTACCACCTATCAAAAACTGTATACTTAATCTTTTAATTACCTTTGAGATGATTCTTTTGGTGGCCATAATATTGGAGCTGTAGGATTGTATATATAGCATGTGACATGTGGATAATCACACAAGACAATATAATAACAAAAAGAGTACATTACCCAGATGATAAAATGCGTATGAAATAGAATAATTCATGAACTTTATTTTGTAGCAGGAACTCATATAATTTGGTGTCAAAGCATGTATGTAGGTTTGAAGGTGACTATGTATGAAATTATATGAACATGTAAAATAGTGGAGACATGGTTAATAGTTGTGTCAGAGTTGGTGAGTGCCTTTATGTGCCAAAGAAGGATCTATGTTTTATGCCACGTAATACGAAATCAAGTAACCTTACATACCTCGTTGTCAGACTTTATTACTATCTGAAGATAACCTTCCCTTCCTCTAAATACTTATCTACAACATAGTAAGGGATAAAACTGGCATTAGTAGCCAACAGACACATCTTGGCGGCCCAATTACATAACAAAATAACACATGGGCAGCAAGCGGCTGTTTATAAACCTGAGCGTATTCCTTTAACTTTTCTGTCCCTAATCGTATTTTATAATACACATTAGCATGTATACATCATGTACAACCTATTTCAATGCCATAATAGTCTTGTAATATCCCACAAAGCACAATACATCACAATTCCACAATCTAAAAATGGACAGCATAACATTACCTCCCTTCGCTACAATTCGATGTCGACAACTCCAAACCTATTCCAATTTTAACCAAACTGTTCCATCAATATTTACACATATAAATAGACATAAAATAGTCTCATAACAAAACTTAAGAAGTCATAAAGGACGTGAGCTAATAGTTTTATATACAACAGCTGGCAAGTGCCAATCAACATGACGCTTAAGATAACACAATAAAACGCGCTTGTTAAATGAAATCAAAATCAGGGCAACAACCTTAGGGTGATGTTTATAACTCAAACCATGTTAATAATACTAAGTTCTCTTCATAATATAACTCACAAACCATAGAAAAATTACCAAAACAAAAGGAAAAGGTGCAGCGACTTTCAGCACAGAATCTGTCCAGATTTTCCAACACCAACATACTAGAATATACTTCTTATTTTTCCTAAAACAACCATAGTAAATACATGTATAAAATTACTTACCACTACCATAAAGGTATAGGGATTTTATAAGAATCCTAGAAGTCCCTTTTAGCTGCTTCACAAAGTTAAAAAAAGTTGAGAGAACTTTAGAGATAAATCTGATTTTTTTGTGAGTTCGAGTGAACAATGACTTGTGGAGCTGCTTTGGAGCCTTTTATAAAGAGATATTATGCCAAATGTCTCTTGAAATTTTGACCATCTTATACCATAAATTATCAAGTTGCTTATCCACCAGCTTGGCCCTCAAACTTGAGCCTAAATGGGTCTCCAAGTTGATGGGCTTAGCTGCCTATTTTCAGTTTTCACTTACTTAGTTTTGGGCATAATTTGCTAAATGTGTTGTGATTTATTTGGGACCTTTTTATTTTAATTCTTGGGCTGAAAATTATACCATTTATGATACTAAAACATGGGCCAAAGTTACACCCTTAACATAGACTTTATTGTTAATCAAACTTGGACAAATTCAACGTTGAGCCTCGTCTCCGTTTAGCTAGCAAGTTTAAGCTAAGCAAGAAGGTGACTCACCTGCTAGCTTATTAAGTCCTACAAGCACCTCAATTCTCTTAATCCCTTTAAGGCCGTAATCTCCTCAATACAACACAAAATATATATACACTCGACCCTCTCAAGCGTTAGACGCACATTTAGCCCATTAACATGGGATTCAAGAACTTTTAAAAATTAGCGCTAATTTGGCCAAACCATATCATGATTCATTTGAATGGTACTAGTATTGTAAGGTGTAGGGTGTTACAAAAGGTATGCAAATATACCACTTCAGGTTGTGGATTGTACTCCAGTGCTACTCTAGACATGGTGGAATGATATAGGTCTGATAGAGTAAGGAAAAATATTCAAGTATCTGGGCTTCTTGACCAGAATTATGCAGGTAAACCCGATGAGAGACATTATTGAAGCACTGATATCCTTTTGGGATCCGACAAATAATGTGTTTCATTTCTCAAATTTTGAACTCACCCCGACCTTGGAGGAAATAGTGAGATTCACTGTATTTGGGGTAAAATTACATCGTCAGAAACATGCGGCTCCGAGGAACATCTTTATCAAAAAAATATGAGGAACATTATAAGCCATGCTAAAAGGGTGGAAAAGTACGAGTGTCTTGAAGGGGTAAATTCTTGGATCGAGCGTTTACATTAACTAAACTTCAGATGAGATCACACGGAACTTTCCTTGGTTCCCTTGGTCAGAGGTCATACACATGTCATCTGTTCACCCTTTCTTATTATTGATGGGTATTAAGGACGTCTATCCATATGTATCGTTGCGTGTCCTATGTTAGCTGGAAATACAACAGATAATCCCTAGTATTGAGGAAATGAAAGACTTTGTGTCTGAAATAAGACCAGGGACTACCTTTCTTGAAGGATTAGTCTAGAAGGTTTGGGATGGTTGTCTTGTCACGGGACTTGAAACTATGGTTAAGGAGCGTGACAGGGGAGAGGTTTACCCAGGATACTCTGATTGGTTCAAAAAACAACCGCCTTTGCATGTTAGACCAGAGAGATCTATAAAAGGGCCGATTTATCATGAGGCAGAGTTAAAGGCAAGGATCAAGTTGGCCATGCACAATTACCTTGCTATTAATCAGACAGTAAGAGCAGACTTAGAGCGTTCCAAAGTTGCTCTAACTCAGAAACAAGAAGAACTCGAAGAAGAAAGGGCTAAGGCAGCTCAAAAGGAAGTTTTACTTCAGGGGTAGATTAAGTTAGCAATGATTAGGGGGACATAAGTTTTAGAACTGGTGGCATCTTGACAACTATAGTTTAGGGATTGTGATCAGAAAAGTTAGACTGATTTCGACCAAGAGAGGTCCTAATGGATCCATGAGAGGGGAAAGATGCGGAAAGAACTAGAGTCAGCCTCAACTCAAAAAAAGCGTGCTAGGGATGTAATTGCTGCTTATGACTAGTAGATATATGCGTTGGATCAAACTTGCAAGTCGCTTCATGCAAAGGTCCATCGTCAGGCTCACTATGCTGCACAAATGGGCTTAGATTACCAAGAGATAAATCATGTAGAATTTCTAGTGGGGGTACCTAATTATGCCAAGTATCTTACAACCTCCTTGCAGGATATATATGTGGAGGTAGGAGGATATTTGACACCGCATGACCTGTGAGTGAGGACGTCAAAGGCATGCACATGGTTGGTTCTTGGGGCATGTATCTAATAGCTTTTATTTCGTTTTGTTGCAGTCTGTTAGTTTGAGTCATTTCCTTTCATCCATTGTTCCACTTTGTATCTAGTTGAATCTATTTAAATTCTAGTTTTATTCATTAGTCAATTCATACAACTTTTAGTTTAGTGATGTTGCTTGTGTCTCAAAATTTGTTGAAAGACATTTTAAGTTATTCTTATTTCGTATCTTATTTTCTTAAAAACTTGTCTTTAAGAATATATATATATATATATATATATATATTATATAAAAAAGAAAAAAGTTCATCTCAAACTATTGAAAGATTTGATTCATGCACTAGCATGATACGTAGGCAACCCAATGGGTTCGATCAAAACCTTCTAATATATATATATATATATATATATAATATATATATATAGATATTGGCAATGATAACAATTATAATAACAAAAGAGGCCAAACACGCCTAGGTACGCCGGGATGAAACATAAGGCCTCCCAAGGTAAGAATGAAAATATATAATATGTGATTGTAATCTATGAAATTTTTAATGCTAATCCACTTGGTGCTTCACAGAGAGTGTAGGAGAGAGAGAGAGAGAGAGAGAGAGAGAGAGACAGGGACAAATGTAATTTAAAGGTGATTGGTTCGCGGTTCAGCTAGTATCGCATCCATACTATGCAAGGTCAAAAGGGAAAGAGAAAATGCCCCGCCAAGATGGAAAAAAGGTGGACCATGATGAAAACCAGATGGTTTCTAGGAGGTGACAGTATAGGAAGTATGGATTTTGAGGAAACAAATGGCTGAAATGTATAAAGCTTGGGTGAATGTACATGCTCCACCATCTTCAATCCATGAATATCTAAGTTCGAATATACCATCCCCTATCCCGGTCACAACAAATAATCTAATTTATCTAACTAGATTTAGCCCACAGGTTAACACTTCCAACTCCGTTGGAACATCCACTATGCCCCGTAGTTATGCCAATGATAAATAATCCTCTTTTCATGCAAGCTGTACAAACTAATACAACTTCTCAGTTGACGCCAGTGCCAAAATCCAATGATGATCCCCCATTTCAAGTTTAAAATGATCAGGGCTATGCCCTTGAGCTAATTTTTGAAATTCCAGGCTCTTATCGTTATAGTTCGCCTGTCTAAGTTGCTATACCCACTAAAAGTAAGGAACATGAAGAAATAGATAGAAAAATGAAAAGGTTGGAAGAAAGTGTAAGAAATATATAGGGATTAGGAGGCCACAAAGGCATCTTATTCAATGATTTGTGCATGTTTCCCCATGTCCACTTACCTACCGGGTTTAAGGTCCTAAAGTTTGATAAGCATAATGGCCATAGAGACCCTTTGCACATTTTGAAAAAGTACTACAATCAATTAAGGGGTGTTGGAGGCAAAGAGGAATTATTCAGGCTTATTTTGGAGAAAGTCTAGTAGGAATTGCATTTGAATTATTTATAGTTCAAGACATTGCCGATTGGCATACCTGGGATGATTTGGCTTGGTGTTTTGTGCAACAATTTCAGTATAACATTGACATCATTCTAGACCACACCTCACTGACAAAACATGAGAAGAAGGACCACTAAAAATTTTTGTGAATACGCAATTAGATGGAGGGAGCAAGTTGCTAGGGTTAAACCCCTAATGAAGGAGTTAGAGATGATCGATGTCTTTCTCCAAACACAGAAACCTGACTACTTCCGTTACTTGCTTTCTGCCATTGGAAAATAATTTGCTGAGGTTATTAAAGTCAGGGAAATGGTAGAAAGTGGCATCAAATCTTGAAGGATTGTGAGTCAAACTGCTTTAAAAGCCACTGCACAAGTGCTTCAGAATGGATCAAGAAATCTTGCAGGCAAGAGAGGGAAAGAAGGTGTGGATACCATTGTATCAGGGCCCAGGACCTATGTACAATATCCATATAACCCCACACAACACTACTTTCCTTCTTAAAATTCACCATATCCTACTTCACATCCACAGTATCCCATTTACAATTCATAACCATAGGTTCAACCCCCATCTTGTCCATAATGGCATGCACCAACTCCTTAAATCCAACCACCACTCCCACAAAGTTACCAAAATACTACTAAAGCCAATTTTTGTCCTAGACTAGTGCACAAGAAAGGGAAGGTATCTAGGGATGGCTTCACTCCTATTGGAGAATCATACGTCAGCTTATTCTAAAAAGTAAGGTCATTGAATGTCTAGATCTCTATTGAAAGAAAGGCCCTAAATATTCCCCCCAAAAAACCTGGATTATTCCCAAAGATGTGCATATTGTTCCAATACCCCAGGGTACAACATAGAAAAATGTTGGCATTTAAAAAGAGTGATCCAACACTTGATTGATATGCATTAAATCATAGTACAGAGTTTAGAGGGGCCAAACATCAATCAAAATCCATTGCCTGTGCATAATGAAACTAATATGTTGGAAGTGATCCATGGTGCTGAGGAGATGACAATTCCATATAAGCAATGTCAAAGCTGGTGCTGAGAGTGCAACAAATGCGATTGATTTGACAAAGATGGTGTCTTTAAATGAGGAAGAGATGATAGAAAGGCTAGGTCCATCTAGTGCTCCTATCTTAGTTGTGAAAGGACCTACTAACGATGCTTGGGAAAACTAGAAACAACCAAATCTAATTGCTTCCAAAGGAACAAACAAGCCTATCCTGTTTGTGCAAGGGGCCCTACATCACCTGTGATTATTAAGCCGGTGTCTCAACTTCCAGTGACTAACCCTAAGGCTATTTTTTGGAATTATAATCCTACCATTATGACATACAAAGGGAAAGAAATCAATGGCGAAGTTGATGAAATAGGAGGGTTGACCCATTCAAGGAGATGCTACGCCCTGACGGAGTTAAGGAAGACTAAATTAGTAAGACAAGAACCAACACTAGTTAAGGGCCCAATTTTTGAGAAGCAAGCAGAAGAATTCTTAAAAAAGATGATACTACTAGACTATTCTATCGTGGAACAACTAAAGAAAAAACTAGCACAGATCTCTTTGTTGCCTTTGTTATTACACTCAGATGAACATCGTAAGGCTATAATGAAGATTTTGAATGAAGTACATATTCCTAAGGAGTTTATTGTAAGCTAACTAGAGAAAATTACTAGGAGAATCTTTAAAGTAAATAGGATCACATTTTTCGATGATGAGCTACCCGTGGAAGGAACTAGACATAACCAAGGCCTTCATATCACCGTACAGTGTGAGCATTTCTATGTTATTTGAGTCCTGATTGATAGAGGTTTTGGTGCCAATATCTGCCCTTTGTCTACTCAATAAAAATTAAATATCGGTATTCAAAGGGTCCGACCCAATAATGTATCTATTAGAGCTTTTGGTAGGGCCAAAGTAGATGCCATTGGCGAGATTGAGCTCATACTGACATTAGGCATCATTGATTTTGCAATAGATTTTCAAGTGTTGAACATTGAGGCATCCTACAACTTGTTGTTGGGAAGACCATGGGTACATAAGGCCGGGGTAGTCCCATCTATATTGCAACAAATGATCAAGTTCGAACATGATAGATAAGAAGTAATTATTCATGGGGAAAGAGACCTATCTATCCATAAAGATTCTTCCATTCCCTTTATCGAAGCCAATAATGAAACTAATACACTGGGTTATCAAGTTTGTGAGGTTATAGATGTTGAGCATATCCTTGAGGGGAATCTCATTCTGAAGCTACAACTACCCACTGCATCTGTTATGATGATAAATAAAATGTTAAGGTATGGGTTTGAACCTAAAAAAGGCTTAGGAGCATTCTTGCAAGGCGGAGCTCATCCAGTGAGCCCATTCAAAACCCCCAGTACTTTTGGCTTGGAGCAAGCCCACAGCTGGAGATAAAAAGAGGGGAAAAAAATGAGAAATGGGGAGAATGGTCACTTGCTAGGACAATAAAGCCCATCAATGAGTCCTTTATCATTATCCGCATTGTTGAGTCTTACAAGCCACAACTGACAAAGATAGTATCAGATGTAGATGAAGAATTGAGCAGCTACTTGCAAAACTTATTTATTGAAATTGATATGGTTGAGATTGGGGAGGGACCCAGTAACAAAGGCATACAATCCATTAGCCCTGGTTTGCTGCTCAACAATTGGGAGGCTATTCCTCTTCCTATTGACAAGGAGTCTTGGTTGTCTATCTTGTTTTTCTTCATGTTTTTTCTACTTGCCCAAGTGTCGTAGTTTTAATTTCTATCTTATTATTCAAGAACTCTTATCTTCTTTTCAATGAAATGTAAGTTTATTTTCCATTTCTACCTAATATATTTATTTTTCTTTTATATAGTTCTACCTATACCGATTCTAGTGATATGACATAAGCGCATAATTTTTCATCAGATCTGAAAATCCAATCTAATCCTGAAATAATAAATCCAAAAGTTCGAATATGATGAAGATGAAGAATTCAGGAATGTAAGCAAGGATTTTGAATATTTTGTGAATAAATCAAATCCTAACATGAGTAAAAGATAGGCAATCAATCTATGAGATCATGAAAGTATTAGGAAGACTAAGATAAGTGTGCATGCTTAACCGCAACAAAAGAAAGAGATAACCCAGGCCTTACTTGACCACAAGGATGTTTTTGCATGGTCATAAGATGATATGCCTGGGTTGCCAACTGGCCCTACAATTCCTCCGGTTAAACAAAAGCTTAGAAAGCTTAAAACCGATGTGAGTGTAATAATGAAAGAGGAAATTACCAAGCAACTTGAGGAAAAAGTTGTTCAAGTTGCTCAATATTCTTTGTGGTTAGTCAATATTGTCCCTGTCCCTAAAAAAGATGGCAAAGTTCAAATATTCGTTGATTATCGTGATTTGAACAAAGCAAGTCCAAAAGATGACTTTTCATTACCCAACATTCAAATTTTTTTGGATAATTGTGCCAAGCGTGAATTAACATCTTTTGTGGATTGCTACGTAGGGTACCACCAAATATTATGGACGGTGAAGATACTGAGAAGACATCTTTTATCACTTTATGGGGTACATATTATTATCGAGTCATGCAGTTTGCGTTAGAGAATACAGAAGCAACTTACATGAGGGTAAATGACAACCATGGTCATGATATAATGCACAGAGAAATAGGGGTTTATATTGATGATGTGATTATAAAATCAAAAAAGCAATCAGACCATGTCAAAGACCTGCGAAAATTCTTTGAAAGGCTTCACAGGTATAATCTTAAGCTTAATCTAGCAAAATGTGTGTTTAATGTATCATCAGGGAAGCTTTGGGGGTTCGTAGTTAGCCAACAAAGTATTGAATTAGACCCTTCAACAATAAAATCTATTCTGGAATTACTACCGCCAAAACACAAAACTGAAGTGATGAGCCTCCTAGGGTGGTTAACTATATCAAAAGTTTCATCGCTTAACTCACAACCTGCGAGCCTATTTTTAAGTTATTAAAGAAGAATGCCCTAGTCAAATGGATTGAGTAATGTGAAGAAGCATTTGACTGAATTAAAGAATACTTATCAAATCCGCCTGTATTTGTCCCTCCTGAGGTAGGGAGGCCTTTGATATTATATATGTCGGTTTTAGATAATTCTTTTTGTTGTGTGCTGGGACAACATGATGTTACTGGTAAGAAAGACAAGACCATCTATTACCTTAATAGGAAGTTTACTACTTATGAGTCTAAGTACACTCTTCCTGAAAAGACGTGTTGTGCCTTGACTTGGGGTGGCCCAGAAGTTGAAGCATTATCTTTCTTCTTATACTACTTACCTCATTTGTCGCCTGGTTGAAATATATCTTTCAGAAGTTCATGCCCATGGGAAGGCTTGCAAAATGGCAAATATTACTCACTTAATTTGATATTATTTATATGATACGAACAACAATGAAGGCCCAAGCCTTGGCAGATATTTTGGCAGAAAACCCTATTGATAATGAATATGAGCCCCTTAGGACTTATTTTCCTGATAAGGAGGTATTATGTGCCGATGAAGTTATTCTCAATAACAACTTAGGGTGGACGTTGTTCTTTGATAGGGCCTCTAATAAAAAAGGAGCTAAGATAGGACCCATTCTTATGTTTGACTTTGGGGAATATTATCCAGTAATTGTCCAACTCAGATTCTATTGTACCAATAATATGACAAAATATGAAGCTTGTATCTAGTTTCGGGGTTAGCTATCGACATGGGAGGCCAAGAATTATTAGTATTGGGAGATACTGACTTGCTAGTCCATTAAATTTAAGGATAATGTCAAACTCATGATATAAAGCTCATCCCATATCAAAGTTGCTTGCAAGAGCTTTATCGACAGTTTATTTCAGTGAAGTTCAGACATATTCCTAGGGCTCATAATGGGATTGGTAATGCCTTGGCCACCTTGTCATTGATGCTCCATCATATAGATAAAGCTTACATCGACCCACTATACATACTGATTCGTGACCAATATGCTTATTGTAATGTGGTCGAGGAAGAACTTGATGGAAAATTTTGGTTCTATGATATCAAGCATACCTTCAATCTGGAGAGTATCTGAGAGATGCCTCTAGTAAGCAAAATTGAACTATTCGATGGCTAGCTAATAGTTTCTTCTTAAGTGGAGGGAGCTTATATAAGATGACCTTTGATTTAGGTCTTCTAAGCTGTGTAAATGCCAAAGAAGCTTCAACCATCATGATTGAGTGATGGAGTCTATGGGCCACATATGAATGGGTATATCTTGGCAAAGAAAATACTTCAAGAAGGTTATTATTGGCTTACATGGAGCAAGACTCCATACAATTTGTTTGTAAGTGCCATGAATACCAAACATGTGGCGATTTGATACATTCTCTACCTCAGAGTTGCATATAATATTGGCTCCATGGGCTATTTTGGCTTGGGAAATAGATGTGATTGAGTTGATTGAACATAAAGCATCAAATGGTCACAGGTTCATTTTGGTATCCATTGATTATTTCATAAAGTGTGTAGAAGCAGTGACTTTTAAGTCTATTACCAAAAAGGCTATAGTAGACTTCATTCATTGTAATATTATATGTCGATTTGATATCCCAAAGATAATTATTATGGATAATGCTGCCAATCTTAACAACAATTTAATGGGATAGGTATATCGTCAATTTAAGATCGAACATCGAAATTCAACCCCATATCACCCGAAAGCAAATGGGGCTGTAAAACCTGCTAACAAGAATATAAAAAGATACTCTGCTAAATAGTGCAAGGTTGTCGACATTAGCTTGAAAAGTTACCTCTTGCATTATTAGGTAATCGCATTATAGTTTGTACATCAATAGGCGCTACTCTTTATTTGCTAGTATATGGGATCGAAGCGGTCATACCAACAGAAGTTGAGATTCTATCCCTCTGAACTATTGTAGAGGCCGAAATTGATGATGATGAATGGGTCAAAGCACGATTGGAGCAGCTAAGCTTGATTGACGAGAAGCGATTGGCATCAATGTGTCATGGTCAATTGTACTAGAAGATAATAACACAAGCATATAATTAAAAGGTATGCCCCAGGTATTTTGAAGTGGCACAATTAGTATTAAGGTGTGTCCTTTCAGACTAGGCCGAGAGTAAGGGAATATTTTCTCCAAACTAGTAAGAACCATTCATTATAGCGAATGTATTATCCAACAGTGCTTCGTATTTAACTGATATGGAAGGCAAAATGACCAAAATGGCCATCAATGCTGATGCTGTGAAGAGATATTATATATGATTTGATTTCTTTCCATTAAATATCTCAAGTTCTGGTTGACATTTTAAAGGCTGATATGATGAAAGCTAAACATTGTGAATCCAGATATTAGGTCACACATTACTATCCATGTTGAGGTGTAATCTGTTTCCTTTACCCTTGCTTTGAAAATTATCAAAAGAGAGCAAAAAATGAAAAAAAAACATACAAAAGAAATCAATCAAAAAAGAAAAAAAATGAAAAAAGAGAGAGAAAACCATCCCATTGAATTACGTTTGACCTGATTCTTGTTTCACAAGATACGTAGGCAACCCTATTGCTGGGGTTCGGTCCAACCAAATAAAAATCCTCAATTTTATGTTTAGAAAATTGGGGCAAAAGTTCTTTTTCTTTCTTTCTATAGAATTAATTCCCAGAGTTGAAGGTCAACCCCATGCATCCGAGCCTTCATGACATCCTTTCTTTCTACCCTTACCCAAAAGTCACATTACAACCAAAAAAGACCCTCAAATCAACCTTTGAAATGTCAAGCATAAGCACATTATGGTTATAAAATAATGGCGCATGGGGTGATTTTATTCCTCAACAATACAAAATTAATATATAAAATACAAATGAGGGTGTCTTATTGGTGAAGACCCTAAAGGGCACCATAAGATGAAGGTAAGATTGAGAGAATAAAATGAGAGAGTCTTATTGGTAAAGACCCTAGTAGTCACCACAAGTTTAAGGTGAGATCAAGAGGATAAAATTAGACAGTCTTATTGATGAAAACCCTAGCGGCCATCATAAGGCAAATGCGATCTCAAACTTGTTTATGGTCTATTGAGGTATGTAGAACTCAAGATCAAAACTTAATGATCAATATGTGTCAGTGAATAATTTGGATAGATAAATTGGACGAATTAATTAAAAGCATGTGTCATAATCGATAGAGTCAGTTACTATTTCCTTCATTGCTCTAAAAGCAATCCGTCTCGCTGAGTCTTCTTTTCATTTCTTTATTTTCATCATTTTCTCCTTTCTTTTTCTTTTTTCCTTATATTCTTTGGCCGAATTAATGTCAAAAAGGGCGGTATATAAAGTATAAAGGATTTCAAGACTTTCTACTAGCTTTCTGCAGAAAGCAATTGACAACACTCAGACTAAGGTGAAAAGCCGATGAGTTGTTCATTTATCAACAAGTCTTGAAATTTTAACTTAGAGGTTTTATTGAAAGCATGAATAATGGACATCCTGAAATAAGGGCAGGTATTGGATTAAAGTCACAGTCACTCTGGATAATCATATTTGATTCAAGCAGCAATCAACCAATAAGGAGCATTAATAACCTAGAGGAAAAGATTATATGAATGGTATTAAAACGATCACTGTTAGAAGTCATGACCACTAATCAATCACCACTCTTTAAGAATTTGGAAAATTTCTTTAAAACAAGAGTATAGATTATGCTCAATTTGATGGTTTAGAATCCTAATACTTGATCTAAATTATGGAGAGTGAAATGGCAATGTTATGATACCAGTTTGTCTCACTCTGTTGCGATGAAATTGGCTAACTTTGCATAGAAAAATAAGATTCTCTATCCTTCCATGTCTCGAAAATAATCTATGTTTAACACTCATAATCTTTTATTATTATTATTATTATTATTATTAATAATAATAATAATATTTTTCTTGTGTAAAAATCTAAACTGGGGCAAGGAAAATTATTTATGTTGATGAAATTTATTATAGCAGGACCCTCTTGGATTATTGGGATTAAGACCCTTCTAGATAATAGGACATAGTGTAGCAGGCCCCTCTGGATAATGAGATTTAGTGTAGTAGGGCACTCCTGGATAATGGGATCAGAACTCTCTTGGTTAATAGGATTTAGTGTACTAGGACACTCCTGAATAATGGGATCAGGATCCTCGTGGATAATGAGATTTAGATTAACAGGACTCTCTTGGATAATGGGATCAGGATCTTCTTGGATATTTGCCTTGTCGGCATGATATTTAACACTCATGTCGTAGTCCTTAAGGAGTTCCAACCACCTTCTTTGCCTCAAGTTGAGATCCCTTTGGGTGAACACATATTGCAAACTCTTGTGATCGGTGAAAACATCAACAGGTACTCCATACAAACAGTATCTCCAAATCATCAAAGAAAACACCACAACCACTAACTTAAGATCATGTGTCAGGTAATTATGCTCATGCATCTTCAATTGCATTTATGCATAAGCTACCACCTTACTATGTTGTATAATCACAAAACCTAACCCAATTTGAGAAATATTACAATACACCACAAACCCATCAAAGCCATCTGGTAGAGTCAAAATAGGAGCTGAGGTAAACCAATCTTTCAAAGTTCGAAAAATGTTCTCACATTCAGCGGACCATACAAATATGGACTTTTTTTGAGTCGATTTGGTCAATAGGAATGAAATAGATGAGAAACTTTAAACATATCTCCTATAATAATGAGCCAACCCAAGAAAACTTTGAATATCTGAAGGAGTCAATGGTTTGGGCCAATTTTTCATGGCTTCGGTCTTCTTCGGGTCAACCTTAATACCATCACTGGATACCACATGGCCAAGAAAAAAGCTACCTCACCCAAACCAAAACTCACATTTGCTAAATTTAGCATATAATTGCTTATCCCTTAAAGTCTGAAGTACCAACATCAAATGATCCATATGCTCTCGCTCACTTCGGGAGTAAATAAGGATATCATCAATGAAGACAACCAAAAAACTATCAAGAAATGACTTTAACACCTGATTCATAAGGTCTATAAACACTGTAGAGTATTAGTCAAACCAAATGACATCACCACAAGTTCAAAGTGTCCATATCTAGTTCGAAAAGCCACTTTGGGAATGTCACAATCCCAGACCTTCAATTGATAATAACCAAAATAGAGGTAAATTTTTGAGAAATGGGTGGCCCCTTGGAATTAATCAAACAATTGTCGATCCTTAGCAGTGAGTATTTATTCTTGATGTTTACCTTATTTAGGTTCCTATAATCAATGCATATCCGAAGAGACCCATCTTTTCTTTTTTTACAAATAATACTGGAGCATCCCATGGTTATATACTTGGTCTAATAAAGCCTTTCTCCAACAAGTCCTTTAATTCATCTTTCAACTCTATCAACTCTATCAGTGTCATACGATATTAGATAGGTTGAGTATCTGGGAGGGGATCAATGCCAAAGTCTACTTTCCTGTCAAGAGTAATATTGGGAAAATCTTCAAGAAGCATATCCTAAAACTCATTAACCACCGGAACTGATTCAAGAGTAGGTGACTCAGGCTCCATATCTTTAACCCTTACAATATGATAGATACACCCCTTAGAAATCATCTTTTGGGCCTTTAGGTAGGAAATAAACTAACCTTTAATAGCGAAGTCATTACCCTGACATTCAAGAGCAAGTTCATCGAGAAATTAGAATTTGACTTTCTAGATTCTACAATCTATAGAGGTATACAATGCAAGAAGCCTATCTATCCCGAGAATAATATCAAAATCAAACCTTTCAAGTTACACAAGATCACATGGAAGGACTTTATGAAAAACAAAGATAGGACAACCCCAATAAACCCTTTGGGTAACAATAGACTCACCCATGAGAGTATAAACTGAAAAGGGCTCCTTCAAGATTCAGAGCTCAAACCAAAATTAATCGCTTAAAGAGGAGTCACAAAGGATATATTTGCATCCGGATCAAGTAAAACATAATCATCAGAATCAAAGGATTTTAACATACCAATCACAACACCTAGAGCCTTCTCTACTTCCTGACGAGTTTGCAAAGTACAAGACTTGTTGTTACTGAGGGCACTACCTTGGGGCTATTTTCTAGCCTTAAACACCTTGGGATGCTTGACCCTAACCTCTCTAGACAGCTTTACGACAATCAATAATCTTTTGCTTCTTATCACCACACCCGAAACAAGCACCTAAGCTCCTCAAGCATGCACCAGAGTGATTCTTCCCACAAGCAATACACATAAGGGGAATTGGACAATATCCAACATATGACTTAGAAGGAGGCACTCTAGCATTAGCAACCCTTGTATTAGAACCTTGGCCCTATTGGAACCAACCATAACCACCACCCTTGGAGTTGGAGAACCCACCATCATAATAGGCTCCCTTAGAATCATTTACCATTTTCTCCTTGAGCCTCTCCCATTTAATCTATTCAGTATATGTCACGAGCTTGGAGATGTCCATATCTCGAATAAGCATAGTCGTACAATATTATTTCAAAAATAAATCATAGATTCCAAAAATAACCTTGTGCATTCTTGCATGGGATCAACCACTAGCATAGAAACATACTTGGAGAGCTTTGTGAACTTGAGGGAATAGTCCCTCACACTCATACCATTCTATTTAGGGTTGATAAATTCTGTCATCTTAGCCTCCCTAAGTTCAAGAGAGAAGATATAATCTAGAAAGTCAAATTTAAAGTCTTCGCAATTAACCCCATCAACACAGACCATCTACATCGATTATTAGGTGTACCAAAGTTGAGACACATCCTTCAATTGATAAGCAGCTTGCTCGACCTTCTCCTTTTAAGCCACCCCTATAATAGTCAACACATTATAGTGCTTATCAATAAAGTCTTGAGCATCCTCATCAGCCTTTGATCCCTAAAACATCGAAAGATTCACTCGAGTACTAGTAGCCTGAGTGGGAGCACGAGGAAAAGATTAGCCTATCTAGCCTGGATGGTTACCCCATGGGTAAGCATGGAGGTACTAGTGTGAAAATCACTATGAGTGACCAGATCTCCTATAGGCTCTTGAGAAACTTGGTCCTCATTAATTGGATTCTGTCTTGGTAAATAAGCTCCTCGTGGAGGCATCTTTTGTAATGTAGTAAGGACATTATCAGGGTTAGAAAGCTTAACACATGGTCCAAAGCACGACATAAGACACGAAGAAATGAGATAAGTCATAGAATACCACCACAACCTCCTACTCATAAGCATGGTGCACTTCACACCCATGAATAGGACTCTACTGGATGCAGCATCTTAGACTCCAAGGATTATTTATAAACCTAGCGCTCTAATGCCAATCTTGTCACGAGCCAATCCTAGGTTTTAGGCATGACAGGGCAAATAGGAATCCGAGAGTCTCCAAATAAGCCTCAAAGTATCTATATTCACATTACCAGTTCAGAAGCATGTAATGAAGTAGTAAACATATAGTTATAAGGGATGGGAAAGTAGGACTCACGCTATACAAATATCATAGGGATAAGGATTAGCATGATCCAATAGCACATAACACATAAGAACTAAGGAGTGAGGAAACATTGCTCACGCTATGGGGATAGAATGGGACTTAGACCTTTCTACATATCCATAATTCATCATAGCCAAATCATAATAACATAAAAAAACATCATAATATCTATATCCCATAGGTAGCCATAACCATAATATCTTATTAGCAAAACATAACATATATATGTACAAGAGTTTACATGTTGGCCAACAATACCTCTAAGTTATAGAATAGGAGGGGGCTAAGACATGTCCCAGGCTCACCCTTAAAGTAAATATAGAATAAGCAGAAATAACATAATAGGTAGATGGATGATGGCTTGCCCTTAGATGATAGGACTCACCATAAAATCTTTCACAACTGAACTAGCCATCAAACGGTGGATGAATGTAGTCTCGCGTCCCTAATGGTTAGATCATATAGGTAAAAAGTATGCGTTAGTACATTTGAATGTACTAAGTATGCAGGCATGCATTACATATGAACTCATTAAACCTGCATTTAATGTTAGATGGAAAGGGCACATATATATAATCAATATTCAATGAAGCCCATGATACATACAATGTCATAATACTTCAACATAGAGGGGATGAGACCTTAACCAACATAAAAGACCAAGCGAGCTATTATTTAGAATTCTGATGGCTTTTTCCCACTGAATAAGAGGTGATATACTTGCCAAAGGTAGACCATACTTCTCCTTATGGGCCTCCTATTTCAGAGAAGTAACCTTCCTTACGAGCCTCCCTTTTTATATAAGATTTCATATCATATCAACTCAAAGTTTTAACCAAACCTTATGGGCCTCTGATTTTGGTAAGGGTTACCATAAACAAAAACCTATGGTGGCACATAGTTATGGAACTTGGGTATTGGACACTTGGATATAGGCCCCCTCCCGCAAGTCTACTTGGTTCTAAGTCATCATCCGACAATAATACATATACGTATACGTGCTTTCTAAAGAGGCAAAAGTCATTTTGAATCATTTCAATGCATACTTGCGCATAAAAGCCAAACATTCTTCATAATCATTCATACATGGACAAAAAAAAACACAAAATCATACTTTAAAACAAACCTTCATGTATAGGAATAGTCCATTCACATATATCAAAGTGGTGTAAACACTCAGAGTTGCTCAAAGAGCCATATCATAGACATTTATGTGATCACTTTCTTTTCATAACCAAAATTCATCAAAATCATATTTATAAACATAATTGGGTTATAACCTACTTCATAATCTTCGTAAAATCAATGCTCATATATGCAAATGTCATTTATGATGGTGAGAATAACATGGTAATAGAGATTCGAACTTAAATCAACAATATGATATGAAATTCACGTAAATCCCTAAGTAAATTCACATTCAAATCACAATTTAAATTAATCATGCTTAAATCAAAATTTAAAGGGATAATGCATATCCAAATCTTCATAATATTCATGCAATTCAATATATTCGGTCTTAAATAACTTTAAAAAGTAATTAAACATATCCCATATATCAGTTGAATAAAATAAACAATACTCTAAAAGACCCACATTTAAATTAAACTTAATTTTATAAAATCTAGTGTAAAGGAGTTTGGGCTCTTCATGATTGAAAGAGACTATGAATCAATCCCATATACCTTAACTAACTATGAAGAAATAAGAAGAAATTGGTGAGAAGTAGATCCTTCCTTATGCTCTAAGCTAATCTCCAATGGCTCACTTAAGAGAAGTCTTTAGATGAGAGAATTTGAATAATTCTAAGTGTTGAATTGAATTTGAATGAGAATAGAAGATTATAGGTCCTTTGAGAGGTTTAGGACAAGTCAAAAAGTCATAAACAACCCTTAGGAATAACCACAATTAAAAGAAAGCAAATACTGTGAGGGTCCTATAAAGGGGCCATACGGACGTGTAGAGGTCACACAGACTGTGTAGCCATCCGTGAGGCTTCACTTAGAAAATTTCTCCACTAATGAAATTCTGAGATAATGATTCCATACTTAGAAAATATTCACACCAACACCCTTAAGGGATACCCTCACGACCCGTGTAGGGTCACACGAATCCTATAAGGATCATGTGTGAAGTCCCTTAAGCAAAATATGTTTTTTAAGGCCAAGGATCCTCTTATGAGTCACCATATGGCCAGTTAAGTGTCACACAAATTGTGTGAGTTTCATGTGATGAATGCCATGGTCTTGAACTCTAACTCGAGCCAACACTCTACAAATAAGGTGCAATGACTTGATTGGTCATTTTTGGGTTTTTCCATGAAAATTAATCTTTTACCCTTTTGTAAGTGATTTTGGATTTATTTGAACTATTTAAATAGTTGAAACTGGAATCGTGAATTTTAAAAGTTGAAAATATGAGTTTTGGTCTTTTTGAAAGCTTAAGTTATTGAGAAAGGGATTTTTCGTGTCATTTTGAGTTTTGGAGGTCATATCAGAGATTCGTTAATTCCATTAACTTTGAAATGTCAAAATCGAAGTACAAAAAGTTGCAGAACTGAATTTGGAGTTAAAATGAGGTTTTTAGGCCCAAAGTTATGATTTTAGTCATTTTCGGAACCAAAGTTTGACTTCTGCCAACATTCGGAATTTCAAAGCTCATATAGGAACTTGAGTAGTTCCTATAGTTTCGGATGGTGAAGCTAACTCTAAAAATGGTCATGTCATAATATTTGGAGTTTCCGAGTGCAGTTTTGGTAATTTGAGTTTTAAAATAGTTTTATTGACTTGCATTGGTAAATGCATGGTGGAGACCTTAGAATTGAATTCTGATGATTTCGTTGAGTTTGGATCGCTGTTTCTTTTATGGATAGATATAACATTTGTGAAATTTTGAGTTTGGATGAGTTTTGGGGGTCCATTTTGGGTTTTGAAAATTGCTGGTTTGGGGGTATTTGGTGCAACCCATTTTAGTTCTCTGCCTTGGAGTACAAACCTCTACCTTCATCGAGGTGTGCCGCTATTTCTTCACCATTATCACAGACAATTGTCCACCTTCATTGAATACATTTTTGCTGAATCAGTTTTAAAGACCTAAAGCCCCCATTTTCACTATATTTTCAATATTTCAAGCTTTGGGAGGAAATTTTTGAAGAGGGTTTGGGAGAAATCTTTTGGGTAAGTGTTTTTAATATCGATTTGATAATTTTCATGATTTTTATCTTGATTTTGACTTGATTTCATAATTTGGAATGTCCAAAATTGGGAATTTTTTGGTCTATGATCTTGAAACTTTAAATGAGAATTTTCGCCCATAAACTCCACTTTTCGTGTAGAATCAGATTTTGTAGTCAATTTCTAGATTTGAGACTTTTGAAATTTAGCTCTAATTTTTGACCATTTTGTCTAATCTTAAACTATTCTAATTTGGGTATCAAAATGCTTCCTTTTTTGAGTAGTAACTATTGTTGATAGTGGTTGATCCAGTTGGAGGCTCGATTTGAGTATTTGAGTTGATTGAAAGCTTGTTCAAGTGCGGTTTCAACATCGAGGTTGGTTTGGCTAACCTTTTGGGACTAGATTTGAGTTATTGACCTTGTGATGTTATAAATTTGAGATTTAGATGAATAATTGTGCGATTAAGTTGTGTTGAAATGATGATAGAAAATATTTTCAGTTGAGCCGAGTTGTGATATCATATTGATCCTATTGATGACTGGTTGAATTATGAGGAATTGATAAGGACTTGAGATAGAATGTGACCAAATGAGTCTTCTGATACCAATTAGGACGAGTTAGGTTTCATAATATTGATATTCTTGCATACTTAGGGCGAGTTAGGTCCAATATAGTTGACATTCTCAATTATTGATATAAATATGGTGATCTAAAACTTTACATTAATCCTTGGGTGCATATGATATGATTGAGCTTCATGCCTTAGTATTCCTATTGTGGTGCTATTTACATCTTATTATTATATTATATATACATACTGCTGGTGGCGCCAGAGTCCACCTAGACATGTTATTATTGCAATATATTTGTATACTGTTTAGTGGTGCCAGAGTCCGCCCAAGCATGTTATTGTTGTGGTACATCTATATACTCTGTCATTGACATATATTTCTCTTTATATCTCTCTACTGGCGCCAGTGTCCATCAGGGTATCATCGGCGCCAGTGGCAACCAAGGTACTAGAGACCTCCCCATTGGTGCCAGAGTCTGTCGAGGTGTTATCAATGCCAGTTGCCGTCGTGACACTTGAGAGACTTTGTATATGGTCTAAAGAGGTCCCTACGGGTTCTACCTTGTATGTTAAGGTTGGTAGATGTATACATCGGCACCAGGATCTGCTATATTTTCTTCTCATGTATTGCTTTCATACATTACTTATGCATTGCATCTACACATTAACTCTGCAATTTATTTTACAGATATATATATGGTTCACATTATCCACTAACTGCTTTTTTTATAGGTGATAGTATTCTTCGTTATTACATACTTCTTTGATTTCTCTTGCCCAATCATTTGAACATATTGGGTACATTTCGGTGTACTCACCCTTACTTTGTTTCCTCCCTGCAGATTGAGCACAGGGACCTACACAAGGCAGTTGATCACTCTAGTTGAGCTATTCTGGTTCCATCCAGATCTTAACGGTGAGGCTCATACTTTGAGTCACCGTGGATCTTGGGGACTCTCTTTATTGCTTTTTTAAAACTTTGTACTAGATGTTATGAGATAGTTTTGTATATTATTATGAGATAGTTGTATTTACCTTCTGTAGTATTTAGTTTCTCTTGTACTCATGACTCCAAATTTTGGGACATTTGATGTAGTTTTGTGTTGGTTTTCCATTTTATTTACCTTTCTTTAGTTTCGATCTATTTTGGGTCGTGACACAAGGACAAGGGCCTCCTCAAGGCTCCTCCACCAGACCCGTGGAGGTGCCTATGTGGTGTCACCTTGGTCAAAACATTCGGAGACCAAATTCTATGCACCATTAAGGCCTTACTAAGTTTGGGTCTTTACAAAATACTACCTTCAAGTTCTCTATATTCTCTTTGCTCAACTCAGGAATTTAAAAAATATCATTGATAAACACCACAATAAGCATGTCGATGTAAGACTTGAAAACCCTATTCTTGAGGTCCATAAATATCATCGATGCATTAGTGAGGAAAAATGACATCACCACAAAGTCAAAGTGACCGTACCTAGTTCGGAAAACCATCTTAGGGATGTCACTTTCTCTAACCCTCAATTGGTGATAATCGTATCTCAAATAAATTTTAGAGAATTGAATGGCCCCTTGTAGTTGATCAAACAAATCATCCATTGTAGGGAGAGAATACTTATTCTTGATGGTGATCGTATTGAGCTATCAGTAGTCAATGCACATGCGAAGTGACCCATTCTTCTTCCTTACAAATAATACTGAGGCACCTCATAGGGACAGAATTGTAAGACCCCAACTATGAGAAGTATGAAAAATGCAAGAAAATAACCTTTGATTTTTTTTTTACTATCAACTGCTAAGAGAGGTTTTATGAGCTATAAGTCAATCCACGACCTGTAAGTTGGTTTGTGGAACCTAGGGCAGACTTGGTGAAACTGGGATCTTTCAGGGATTCAATATACGACTCCTTAGACAGCTTGTAAAATCTTTTACAGGCTATTTCATGTCGTGGAATGTAAATCAGAGAAGGATCTGAAAGTCTGAAAAGCTATTAGATGAGACCCCTATTTACGATCCATAGAATGGACTACGACCCATAAATGGGGTCTTGTAGTCCTGTCTGGATAGATTTTAAATGGGACAGTTTTGTCCTTCAATGGCATTTTAAGCCTGTGCTAGGTCATTTTTACCTCCCAAGGACCTCTTATCAACCATCTTAACCTTATTACTCTCATTCTTCCTCATTCCAAAAACATTCTAAGTTCCAAACCCCTCCCAAGTTCTTCAAGGTCTTCAAAGAAGAGTGCAAGCTAGGGTTTTGGTTTCTTCACCTCTAAATAGGATTTTCTCTTCATTAAGTTGACAAGGTATATGGGTTAGATTGTGGAGATCCTTCCTCCATAAGCTCAACCATTCATCTTCTCCTTCATGATTTACCAAGTTATGGTAATATATGATGATTCTTATGAACTCATTCTTATGATGATAATATGAGTATTTTATGATCGCTATCCTAGTACATTATCATGTCATGCAATATATATGATTTTTATGTCAGGGTTTGACGGTGCCCTAATTATGTTTTCTCTAGTTGATGGGTTGTTATTTTGAATAATACTTAGGAATTTTTATTATACTCCTCTCATGGCATTTATTTGAGAATTGCATGATATCTAGCTTGTGTACACATACCCATCATGAATCAATGTAAAGATTCATGCCAAGTTCCTAAGTCATGAATGCCTTATGACAAGTTATACATGATAAGCATGTTGAGACTAACAAGGGGGCTAACAAGAATGTTATGACCTCATGAGCATAATACGAATGACAAGAATTATGTAAATTAGTTACTTTAATGTTACAAGTTATGATTAACGAGCTACTCCAAGAATGATACTAAGATACTTTGAGACTATGCATGCAAGAACTATCGCTATGTTTCAAGTATTCCATGGGATTGTGACCTAGCACTAAGAGGACCTTGATAGTTTCCCATGGCCCCATAAATATATGCCACCATAGGTTTATGAAATTAATTCCCTATATGGGCTTGTACATACTTAAAAAGGCAATGTAGTAAGGTATGGATATTTGTTTATCTTATCAAAAAGGTTGTGCCGCAAGGTAAAGATTAAATATGAAACCTACCAAAAAGGTTATGCCATAAGGTGGTGGCACTTTCCAAAAAGGCCATGTCATAAGGATAGTTAGGTCTACTTTGGCAAAGTAGACCACTCTTTGTCCGATGTGTAATGAACATCGGGACTCCAAGTAGTAGCTTATTTGCTTTTATATGTCGGTTATACTCCCTTCCCACTATATATATGATGTTATATGATTTGATGATTTTTCATGCATGTCCGTCTAGGCAATTGCCTCTCATGACATATTGAGCCTATATCCATTGTTTATGATGACATATATTAATTACTTATGATTTGTGTTCCTTGATGCATTTGCATCCTGCATATTTAGTACAACTTAAGTACTAATGTATATGTTTTGCCCGCATGATCTAACCCTGTAGGAACCAGAGCTTCTTACCATCCTCCTCCACGCGACTAGACATTTTGGTTGAAGATTGCTTGGTGAGTCCTCCTTATCCGGGGACACAATTCCACTTATTTTTATGCCTTATTTAGACTCATTTACTTTTGGATACTATATTTTGATGGTGAGCCTCGGAGATGTCTTGCCCCCTGTTCTATACATGAATAGAGGTGTTGTTGGATATTGTGATGGTTATGTGTGATTGAGCTTAACTCCTTATGCTTTAGTATTATGAAAGACATCTCTTAGTCTCATATTCCCTTTTTATATTAAATGCTTGATGATAGTGATGAAATGAAAGTGAAATGACCCCAAAAAGTGCCTGAAAATGTGTCTCGGAAGTGTCCAAAATCATAATTTCTATATATCTCAAAATCCGTGCATGCTATCAAAAATATAACTTCATATTCTTGATCTAGGAAAACAATTGAGTGGAAAATAGGTCCAACCCCAATTTTAGAGTAACTATAGTAAAATTTTATTTTTCCAAGTTTGCGCGAAATATTAGCAATCCGTGATGTACCGCGAGGCGCAGCCATCACGGACCAGTGTAAAATTTGCCTCCGAGATTGGTCCATGTCGTGGACCAGAAGTTTACCTATGTATTTTGTTGCTAGTGATTTTTATCTTTGTCCAAGGCTTTTGGGTCTTGGGCCTAAGTCTTCCTATGTATGAAATACCTATACTTAGTCATATTTCACCTTCATATCATACAAGATATTCTCCAATACTCTCTCAAACATTTAGACAAATATTTCACCCCAAATTTCAAGTCACAAAACTCATCCTAATCTTAAGGATTTCACTCAAGTTTCAAGTCTCCATTTCCAATCTTCAACAAGGATTCTCTAAAGTCAAGGTATGTAGGTTTCAACCATCTAGTCCTTTCACCCATGGCACCGGAGTTTCTTTTTTACCTAAATATCATATTTCTAAGTTGATTTACTTATGGGTCTTACTTACTATAAATTTGACTATGAACTATGTTGGGGTTTCATAAAAGTGTGATTGTTTATGTATGTTTTGAGATATGAATCTTGGATCTATCTTGAGATTTGATGAAGGATTTTGATGTATATTGCATGATGGTATTACCAAGTGTTGGTTGGTAGTTTCATGTTTGATTTTATTGCATTATTTCACTATTGAATTTCATGATTTTACACTAGCATTACACACCCGCCAAGTATTTAGTACAATGTTCGGTTATGGATTCTTGAGTTGTTGAAGGTCTAAAGCATGGCTTATGATTTGAGTGACTTTATGATGATGA
>JAOTQJ010000099.1:10156077-10171933 GCA_025642045.1 Solanum sejunctum | reverse complement strand
TTTGCAGGTGCGGTTAGTCACTAAAACAGAGGAAACTCTGCCGAAATTTCTGTAGAATTTTGGACTAGGTTATTAAGAAAATTGGCTTAGTATGTGTTTGCGTGCCCCTATCGGGCGCGGGTCACGACCCCCGGGGCAGGGTGTGACATATTTATTGAGATTCATAATAATTTTACATAGTTTTAAATTATCTAATACATACTACTCCTATTTATCCTATTTTATGTGAACCAATAGAGTAATTTCAAGAATTAATCGAACCTTTTATATGTTTTTCGAATATTTTAAGTTTTCAATTATCTTGATTCATAATATTTTAAAATAATTTGAAATTATACAAACCCGATAGAGTAATTTCAAGGATTAATCGAACCTTTTACATGTTTTTCAAATATTTTAAGTTGCCAGTTCTTGATTCATAATATTTTAATGTAATTTTAAAACATATAAAAACAAAAACAAAATAAAATAATTAAATTAAAAATGTAAATAATTTAACTCTCTTATTATATATAAACATATACAGTAAAATAATATATAGTATATAATAAATTCTTATATATATTAGAGGCTACAAAGCAGCTAAAGCAGACAGTTGTTCGACGACATGTTTGATTCAGCTACTTGCGTAAGCAGACAACTGTCATTATGTGTCTGTTTCAACTATCTGGTTTTATATTATATTATATATATATATATATATATATATATATATATGAGGCTACAACGCAGCTGAAGCAGGCAGCTATTGGACAACATACATGCTTCAGCTGCTTGCTTAAACAGGCAGCTAACCATTGATGTGTCTGCTTCAGTTGTCTGACTTTTAAATTTTTTATTATTGAAAGATGCATAAAAATTATCATGAATCTAGATAAGTATAAAAAATACTATAAATCATGATTTTTTCTGCTTCAGTTGCTTGTTTCTAAGATTTTTTAAAAATAAAGAAAAAATTCAATTGATTATTAAAATTAATCTATGGCGTCACCTAAAGGGGGACAAAAGAAATAACATGTATTATTTAATTAGGAAGCTATGTGAAAGTTATCATGAATCTAGATTAGTATAAAATAAGTACTATAAATCTTGATATTTGACAACTTCAAATTTTTTAAAAATAAAGATAAAATTTAACTGATTATTAAAATTAATCTATCGGCATCACATAAAAAGGGACAAAAAATAGCATGTATTATTTAATTAGAAAACTACATAAAAATTATCATAAATCTACATAATTAACAATAGTAATTTATCTATATATGAAAATTAAATAAAAAATTATTAAAACAACTAAAAAATAAAACACATAAAAAAATTGACTTTCGAAATTTTATCAGTGGCACATAAATTTGTACAAGAGTAATAATAATTTTATTTAAAAATTATGTAAAAAATCACTATAATTCACAACAATTAAAAAATTTTAAATATTGAAAAAACATATTAAAATTTATTTGACTTTCTAAATTCTATCTATATAACATATATTGAGATGCAAAAATAACAAATATTGGGCCTGCGCCGGCGCAGGCGCCAACGTCTTAGTATAATATAAAAGTAAGGCTAAGACATAGATTGTAGAACATGGAAGACATCTGTAACAATGGCTTGGCACATGGAATAATAATGTGGAGAGGACAATTAATAAAGAGACCAAACTGCCCTCTACAAATTGAAATATGACCAAAAATTGACATATTGATACTGAGGAGTACCTTACTCTTCTATATATGTATAAAAGTAATGGTGATATTGATGATGATATCACACATTGCATTGGGGCAACATGGATAAACTAGAGGCCAACGTCTGGAGTATAGTGTGATGAGAATATGCCACCTAAATTTAAAGGTAACTTTTACAGAATGTTGGTTAAACTGTCTTTGCTATATAGGGTGGAGTGCTAGCATGTTAAAAACTCGTATAGTTAGAAGATGTAGGTTGCCGATATGAGGATGTTGAGATGGATGTATGGACATACTAGGTGTTATAAGAATAGGAATGAGATAATTCGGAAGAAGGTAGGGGTGGCCTATATGGCAGACAAGATGAGAGAAGGGAGATTGAGATGGTTTGGGCATACGTAGAGGAGAAGTGTCAATACTCTTGTTAGGAGGTGCAAGAGTTTGGATTTAGGGATTACACAAAGGGGTAGAGGCAGAGGGAAAAAGTATTGAGTAGACGTGATTAGATAGGATATGCCTCAACTTCACATCACTAAGGACATGATCATAGATATAAATGAATAAACGTCACATATTATTGTAGAAGGTTGATAGCCTAGTAGGGGTAGGATGTTGTCTTGTCTTGTGTTGTATGTAGTAGGTTAATAGGATTAATCACATCTTTGTATATTGTCTTATTACTATCTGTCAGTCATTTTGAGACTTTTTGTTTATAAAATTGTCATTGTTTTTCAGTTTATCTATTATTTTATATCTATTATTTTCTGCTTTTGGGATTGCCATATTAAGGTGAGGGTCTTTCAGAAGTATCCTCTCTATCTCTATGAATTAGTGGTAAAGTTTATATACACTCTATTCTCCCCAGGCCCCACTTATAAGAGTTGACTGGTATGTTTTTCTTATTGTTGTAGTTCCTTGTGTCTCAATTTACATTGAAGATTGGGGTGGGGGGACTTTCGTATAAGACCTCAGATTTCTCAAATGACGAGGTTGTGAACTGTAATGGGGAATGATTGGATGAAAAAATACAATCCTGCAAAATTTGCCCATGAGAAGCAAATGTGTGACTATAGGGGGAAATGGAAACAAGGTAGTGTTGAATTCTATACTTGAGAGGGGCCAGATTAGTATGGCTAATGGCAGTGCCATAGGAAACTATTCAAGAAGGGTCAGACCATCATGGCTTACTAGTTCTTGATACAGGTCAATGTTGCACAAAAAATAGAGAAGGATGATAGCTTAGTTCAAAGAGTGCTATCTAGTTATGCTGATATGTTTGGAGAACCAAAGGCTTGCATCCTTCAAGAGTACTTGACTATTCCATTCCACTTAAACTAGGGTCCTTACCAATTTCTCTCAAAAATTAAAGGTATAATTATTACTGGAAGGAAGAACTAGAAAATAAAGTGGAGAAGATACACATTAATTATAATAACCCCTAATTTAAGTGGTTTGAGTGTACGAGAACCTAGTTTACGAGACCACTTACGACCCATAGGATTGGTTCTTAAATATAGAACTTCAGGAAGGGAAAAAGTTTCCAAGTGTGGGGTAATCCAAAGATCAAGCTACGACTTGTAGGGTATTTTATGGCTCGTAGATGGGCTCATGAGTAGGACCCTAGACATGAAGGAAGTTTGGAGTTTTCAGGAAGTTGACTTACGAGTTATCAGACGACCCATAAATAGGATATAACCAGTATACTATTTCGTGGAATGAGGTCAGGAATAAGGTGAAAATTTGGCTAAGTATGGAAGAACTCTATGCGTCTAACCACGACCCAAAAATAATTCCACAGCTCATACTACTGATCATGGTTTTCAATTCAGTAAAATTCAGTTATCAGGATTCTCATGTGTGCCATTAGACAAGGGGACCTGTGGCCTAGAAGTCAATCTACGACCAATAATGGGGGTCTCATAGGTTGACTTTGACAGTTATAATGAGGGGGTATTCTTGTTATTTTTCACAAATTGATTCCTAAACCATGTTATTTTAGGGATAGGAAAGGAAGCTATAGTAGCTTTCAAGCCCTAATTTCCATTATTCTACACTCTCAAATTCTTTAAGGCAAAACAAGTTCTCAAGAATAGGCAAGAACAAGGCTAGGGTTTTCAAGTTTCTTCCCTATTGTTCCTCAATTTCATTTCTCTTTAGTTTCATAGGTTTGTGAGTTGATTTATGGGTATTAAGTTCCCTACCATGCATTTTACCTTTTCTTTAAGTTCCTTAATTCTAAATGCATGTGTATTCATGATCCTTATGTTATTATATGATGCTCATAAAGTTCAATGACTATTTTGTTAAGTAAATATATATATTTGAAGTATGATGGTGATTCCATGATGGGTTTTGATATGACGAAGGTTGCCAATATTCCTTTATAAAGATATTTATTAAGACTTATGTGATTTATGATTGTTTCATAAATCAATTAAGCCCACCTTATGTTTAATGAAAGTTTCCCCATGAATTATGACTATGACTAGGGCATTTTTGAAGAACTTCAAAGTTAATGTTTATTGTAATGACCCTTTTAGTCATTTATGTAGTTTGTTATTATTATATTGATTTGATCATGTTTATAGTGACCTCGGGATTATTAGGGTGACTATTGGCTAGGTTATTCAGGAGTTATATGAACTTTTGAGTTAATAGGGAAGTTATAACCGTAAAAAGAGTTTTCGAGTAAAATTCTAGTAAATAACCTCAAAATGGAATTCTGAAAATTCCATTAGCTCTGGAATGATTGAATTAGGCTAGAGGCATGTATGGTACAATTATATCATAGATTGCAAATTTGGCCATTAAAATCGGTTAATAGTTTATCCAGTCAATGCCCTTGAGATCTGTGCCTTGAATGAGAATTTTGATAAGGCAATTAGCTCCAGAACATCAATTTTGGTCTATAACGACCCTTCTTTTGATACCAGGGACATCTGGTAGTGATTTGACCCTCCAACGGCTTTCCACTAAAAGTTGCGTGTAAAGAAGTGGAATCCTCACTTTATCATAGAAAGCTCCACTGAAAATTTTGACTGCACCATTGGATCTAGAATGTTGAAATCCATAGGTTTACGTAGTTCATTTGGAAAAATTAGAATCTGAACGATTCTGAAATGATAAAAAAGTATTGAAGGATTAATGGTAGAGGGGGTGACGTGACACATCCTCCTGCTGCCATGTGGTGGTGACCTGACAGCATATGTATGTACATGTTTCTAGGAAAGTATATATATAATTCCTCTCAACTTTGCACTGTAATATTGACGTCACTTTTCATTTGATTTGAGTTATTAAAAATACTACGTGAGTCAAATTTTTGCATAGAACGTCATGGTGAAGTCAATTTCAAGATTTGACATGTATTTCAACGTAAATATCTACCTTTACATTGATGATATATCTAGAACAAATGAAAATTTAACATTGTGATATCTTCATCATTTCTTAGTAGAATCAAGTGAAATTTGAGCCAAAATTATTCTACATTCTGAGAGGAACACTATGGTATGTTGGGTGTTTGCTGATTTTTCAAGTTTTTGAGAATTTTGACCAAGAAAGGTTTGAAAGGAATATTTTCTTGATAAAGTTTTTAACTTTATTTTTTGTCCTTTTCTCGGTCTTCTGGGGTTCGTGTTGGGCCGAATTTTTTGATTTGGGGTGATGTAGGGATCATTTGGCAGACATTAGTTTGGCATTTGGGGTGTGGGCCTTCATTTTCCCCATTTTAGTCGTAATAATGTAATTTCACCTGTTTCTTAAGATTTTACAGCCAAATTAGCCGTAATGATCTTGTGACTTATGTTTTGATAGCTGAGTAGCATCAGAAGCAATTCGAAGGGAAAAACTTGGTTGGAGTGACTCAGAGCAAGAGACATCAGATGCTGGGTAGGCTATTCTTTCTTTAAACCCTAGACTGAGCCGAAATATTTGCATATTTAAGTTGGAATGTGTACAAATGTACTATTTGTAGATTGAGTTATGGAGTAGATTTGTGTATGACTGGATATGATCTCTTTACACACACACACACACACACACACACATACATATATATATATATATGCTATGGGCCAATAGTTGTTGTATTTTGGGTTGTGTTGGCTGTAGCTACTATACTACCTAAGTTCTTATATTATATGACTTGAAAGGGCTTGAAAGGGTTTGCTGGAGCTATAAACATGTGACAGGCATGTATATTGAGCTTGACTCTTACTTGTATGTGTATGGTCAGAGGCTACTGGAAAATACTATTTATTAATATTGACCTGTGATTACATGCTACCCTGTGCATTAAATCTAGTATCTATATCTAGTTCGTATATATATGCATGATGCGGTTGTGGTTATCTATATATTTTTCTGAGTACTTCTGGTAGAATTTCCTAATTAAACATAGTTTTGCGTTGCCTTGTGGTTTGTATGATCATTTATACTGCTGTCATCTATTATATATTGGTGCCACTGCTTAGTAACCGAGGAGACACACCATATTCTGAGGATGGGTATAGTGCACCCCTAAGGGAGCCTTGCATTCTGTGGTGCGAGAGGTGTTGCTATTGAGCCATTGCTGGGTTAGAGATAGGAGTGCAATCTTGGTAGATAGGTGCAGGCTATATCCTATGCACTTCCCAAGGTTATCTGTGACGAAACACTAGCTATGTGATTTAGTCCTGGGAACCAGCATCCTGTTTAAAAAAGGGCACATTATTAATGGACATGCACATGGTTGCCTTGGGCGAAATCCTTGATAGCAATTGGCTTCAATATGATTTTGGGTAGGTGACATCCTTCCATTTATCTAGCCTCTTGGACCTTAGCTTAGGTTATACAGAAGTTGCTCTATGAGTTGCTTTACATAGCGAAGGGGCCTGAGAAAGGGCAAATATGGGCTAGTGTCCTAGATAGGCATATGTTTTGACTTTAATCATACCTGTATGAATGTGTATAGCCTATTGGTACTGAGAAATGATAACCAGAAGACCGTGCATTGATTATATGCGATGTTATGGCCTGATTCTGCTATAGATATGATCTGTACTATGGAACCACTTGTTGATTCTTGCCATATTATGACTTGATTATTGGCGTGCTATATTTTTTTGGGCCTATCTGTTGTGGACACTCATGATATCCCTGTTATTACCGCATGTTTACTTCCATTGTTTGCAGTTGGCTAGAATATAACATGTTTTCCTATTGGGCGTGATTCTATCCTAATTATTAAGGTCTATGCTCTTGTATGTTGTTGTTAGCAACTGGTTTGGTTTTTTCTTACATGAGATTAGGGGTGAGTTGTCATTATCCATAGGATGGTGATAGTATAGATTATGTGGAAAACCTAGTTTGAGAATGTCGTTGCCTACATTGACTTTGAGCAAGACATGACTTTGGAATTTTAAATTCGGATACACTATCTAAGTGATTGATTGATTGATACCTCGAGTCCTAATATGATGCTTCCCAATGCTATTCGAGCACGATGGCCATGCTCGAGTATCTGAGTTCATGAGTTACACACTCCATGTTCTAAGTTCCAGTGGTCGCTCTTAAGTATCGAGCTTCAGATGTCAATTCCTAGGACCGAGAACCTTTTGATGGTTTGGGTCTAGGACCTTCCTGATTCCATTTTAGGGGAGATGCCCCATGCTGGACATTCTGAGTCGAGACACACTATTTATGCTAGGGGGATTATTTCTCCTGCAGGAATATATCCCACCATTATGTTTATGGTCAGACCACCTGGCCTTGGCTGATTGCCCGACTAAATAAAAAGTTGAAAGACCTAGGGGTTAGAGTCCTCAAATGATCTTAGGGTTTTGAGTTCCCATGTGATACCATTTCTGGATGGGTCAAGGACTTAGTTATTATTATAATACTAGGGGCTGAGGGCCGATCATCACATGTGGATCTACTTACCTTTTCATACCCTGGTTGTGCATAGGTGTACCCTCTAGGCTTATGGGGTATAATGAGGCATTCATGCTTAAATACTAAGGCCTACACTCACGTACAACTGACCCTTGTTCTAATGATGTGGAGAGCTGGACTCTGTGATTCTTCTATGGGATTCTGTGATGGTTCTAAGGAATTCTGTGATGATCTACTAATACTATATTGGGTATGGGTGTACCTTTTGGCCTTTTGGTGACCCAATAGGTGTACAAGCATAGATATTAGGGCCTTGTACCTGCATTCAACATGATGCCTCAGTTAGGGTTAGTTGCAGTATGAGCCTACCTAATTTTCATCATTGGTATCGATGCTCATCGCTTGTGTTGGTTTAGGTTATCATAGTCATCACTTATGTTGGTTTAGTTATCATTGTTCATCTCCTTGGTGGATCAGTGGTGGTTTGAGGCTTTCCAGGCATGTCTATGCCTTGATCTAAGTTTGTTTTGCTACACTGTTGTAGTTACTCTTTTATTTGGGATTTAAATATGTTTATTATTTCACTTGGTCAATTGATGATGCCTACTAGGTGCCTTTTTTGGCACTTACCCCTACTTTTGCATCTTCCCATGGTGCAGGTCCAGGCATAGGCCATGATAGCTAAGTTGGGAAACTTTGAGATCGCTCGGGAGACTTCTAGTGAGCATTGACAGATCTAGTTTATTTGCAATCTCCTTTATGTTGATGTCCATATTTTGTATCTAGACATTGGCCTTGTACAGTAGTGTTATGTATTTGTCGAGGCCCTCTAATTTTTTATATCATTATGATTATTAATATGTACATGATGTTTCCTTGTATCTATTGTAGCTATGTATAGTTGACTTTCAGGTTCTGGGTAGGTTTTGATTATGTATATTGTCATATTAGTTATGGTTTGGACTAGAAAGCTAGTACAGGTACCCTGGGTTTTGGGTAATTAGCTTGCCTGCAAGTGGGATCTAGTAGGTATCATCATGACCGAGACCGAGTCGTGACATATATGTATGATGATTATTGCTCTAAAAGATGTCACAGAAAGATTCTTAAGTTCGAGATACTCCTATGATTGATACTTATAATTCTAAGAGTATATTTTAAAGAATTCCTTGGTATGATTTAGCATCGAGAGGAATAGAGATCGGGACTCATCCTCTTAGTTGTGGCATGATCCTTTGAAGCTAAATCTTAATTTCCTTAACTATGTGCCACCATAGGAGCCTTATAGGCTAGGCTAGTGAATCCACGTAGCCCAAAAGTTATGAAAGATGCAATTGCAAAATTACTAAGTTTCATATATCTACCTTGGCAAGTAGATTCCCCTTTTCCCAATGGAAGGAGTGCATTGGACTTTTCCCAATCAAAGGAGTTCATTGGATTCCATGTAGTAGCTCACATGGTCTTACTATCAGTTATGGTCCACTACTACAAGTTTATGTGATCTTATGTGTCATGATCCAAGCCTAGTGCCTAGACGTGACAACGGCAAATGGGGAACCCAAAGGAACCCCAATAAAGCCTCTTAACTTGTCATTATACATCATTGGTCGCGAAAACATGCAAAAGACATAAAGTAAGAATAAGGGATAAAGGGGCTAAGAGATAGCTAGTAAAACATCATCATCAAGAGACAAAGAGTCAAAGCTCATATCACTAGACGAGTAAAAACTCATCTCGGTCAAAGCCCCATCACTAGGTGGAGAAGTACTAACCCTTCCCTCTATTAATAAGTACAAAACCCTATTTCCGTTATCCGAGTTCTTAGATCCCCCGGATTGGGCATGGTCTAGTGTCACACTTTACATAGAATTTATCATGTACATAAGCTCATTTCATTATCATAACATCATTCATATCATATGTCATGCTTTGGACCTTCAATTCAACAAGAAACCCTAGCCAGGCATTTTATCAAACACTTAGGGGTGTATAATGGGGGTAAAAGACTATGCAATTTAGAGATGAAATTATGCAATAAAATTTGTGGCAAAACTATCAATCAACAACTTGAAACACCCCCAAAAACATTCATATCAAAACCCCTCATCATATCCAACATTAGATCCAAGATTTAGAGCTCAGAACTTGCTCAAACAAGCATAATTTCATGAACTCAAATCATTGTGCAGTAAATTTCTTAATATACTAGACCCACAGGTAAAATCAACTTTAAATCATGCAAATAATGTAAAAAGGAGATTAGGGCACCATGGGAGGAAGAACCCAATGGCTAAAATCTACATACCTTAGCTTTGGAGAAGCTCTTAGTGAAGATTGTAAATGGAGGCTTGAAGCTTGAAGGAAATCCTTAGTTCTGGATGAGGGTTTTGATACTTGAATTTTGGAGCGAACATATGGCTAAGTGTTTTGAGGAGTATTGGGAAATGTTTGGGATAATATGAGGGTGAAGTAAGGCTAAGTGTAGGTAAAAATACTTTTGGGAACACTTAGGCCCAAGACCCCAAAACCTTGGAGCGAGAGAAAAATCATTGGCAACTAAATACATAGGTCCGCAATGCGAACCTGTTGTGGAGGCCAAATTAACAGATGTCTGCGACAGTTGCGCGTCGCGCTGCTATCGCGGATGATCTCTAGAAATTAAAATTTTGGAAATTGGAATTGTGGTTCGATTGCTTTAAAATTGAGATTAGACCTTTACCCTCTAATTTTGTCCCCCTGAGTAAGAATATGTAGTCTGATTTTGGAAATAGCAAATAGATTTTAAGATATATGAAAATTAAAATTTTAGGCATTTCGAGGCACGTTTTGGGGCACTTTTTGGGTTTTTTACAATTTCCCCCCTTGGGAACATTCGTCCTTGAATGTAAAAGAGACGTACAAGACGAGTGATCATGAGCAGATCAACCCCAACATGTATACAACTTAAATGTAAAACACCAAGTTCAAATTCTCAACAAAAGTATAAAATCATCAAAAGTTCACCAACTTAAACATGAATGCATATAAATGACATAGGGGCTGAAATGTAAGACTTGAGATCACATGTGGTACTTAGAATTAATATCTTAGTCTTTAGTAGAGTGGAAAAGATAAGGATAATGCTTTCGCATATTCGCTTTGGCCTCCCAAGCAGTAGCACTTTTGATTTGTTGGTTCCTTCATAGCACCTTAACGGATGCCACCTCTTTGTTCCTCAATCTATTCTCTTGCCTATCTAGGATGTGAACAAGAAGCTCCTCATAAGTCAAGTTATCCTCAACAACACCTACAACGTCAAGAGGCACAATAGTATTAGGATCACTAACACATTTTCTTAACATAAAGACATAAAACGCTGGTTGAACCAAGTTCATTTCACTAGGCAACTTCAACTCATAAGCTACCTTGTCAACCTTCTTCAAGACCTCATAAAGACTAACATATCTTGGACTCAACTTTCCCTTTTGAACAAAATGGACCACACCTTTCATTGGAGAAACCTTCAAATAAACCCAATCATCCACTTTGAATTTAAGGTCTCTTCTTCTCACATTGGCATAAGATTTCTTACGACTTTGGCCTGTTCTCAACCTTCCCCTAATCATCTTAACCTTCTCAAGAGCCTCCATAACCAGATCCAATCCCAATAAATCCACCTCTCCAACCTCATACCAACCCACTGGTGATCTATATGTCTCCTATAAAGATCCTCAAATGGATCGATAATCGATGCTAGAGTGATAGCTATTTGTTATAGGCAAACTCAATCAATGGAAGGTGGTCATCCCAACTACCCTTAACTCCAATAAACATACCCCAAGCATTTCTTGAATTGTTTGAATTGTCCTTTCTGGTTGGCTATCCATTTGAGGGTAGAAGGCTATACGAAGGTGAACTTTTGTACTAAGACCCCTTTGAAAAGACCTCCAAAATTGTGAAGTGAATTATGAACAACGATCTGATATGATGGATAAAGGAATCCCATTCAACCTCACTAACTCATGGATGTACAACCTTGCATACTCTTCAATCCTATATGTGGTCTTAACCAGTAGAAAGTGAGCTGATTTCGTCATCCTATCAACCACCACCCAAATGGAATCAAAACCTTTTTGTAGTCTTTGGCAACTTAACCACAAAATCCATATTAATCACCTCCCACTTCTAAATGAGAATCTCTATGTCTTGGGTTAGGCCACCTAACCTTTCATGTTCGACTTTGAATTGTTGACAACTATGGCAATCGAAAATGAATTTGGCAATGTCCCTCTTCATGCTTCCCCACCAATATACATGCCTCAAGTCTCTACATATTTTGGTGGAACCGAGGTGGATAGAGTAAGAAGAATTATAGGCCTCATCAAGAATTTTCTTCCTCAAACTATCAACACAAGGCACACACAACCTACCTTGGTACCTAAGGGAACCGTCTCCCCCTTAGGAGAAAACCTCTTCTTTGCCCTCTTTTACCAAGGCCTTAAATTTAAGCAAGGAGAAGTCAAGATCTTGTTTTGCTATCACCTCATTAACCAATGAAGACTTAGACCCATCAGTAAAAACCAAACCATCATCATTAACCTCTTCCAATCTAACCCCTAATTTAGCTAATCTATGCACCTCCCTAGCCATTTCCCTTTCACCACTATCAAATTGATCTAGGCTTCCCATGGACACCCGACTCAAAGTATCCACCACTACATTTACCTTATCTAGATGATAATGCACACTCGTGTCATAGTCTTTAGGAAGTTCTAGCAACTATTTTTGTCTCAAGATGATATCTTTTTGAGTGAAAACATATTGGAGGCTCTTATGATCGGTGAAGACATCCACATGCACCCCATACAAATAATGATGCCAAATCTTTAATGCAAACACAATGGCGGCTAACTCTAGATCATGGGTAGGGTAATTCCTTTCATATACTTTGAGTTGGCTAGAAGCATAGGCTATGACCTTATCATTTTGCTTCAGTTAACGACCCAAACCAACTCTATATGCATCATAATACACAACAAAACCCTCACACCTATCCGGTAGTGACAACATAGGAGCGAACACAAAGCCTATCTTTTAATGTTTGAAAGCTTCTCTCACATTCATCGGTCCACACAAACTTAACCTTCGTTTGAATTAATTTGGTCATAGGGGAAGCAATGGAGGAGAAGCCATTCACAAATCTTTTATAGTAACCCGCAAGGCCCAAGAAGCTCCTAATATCCGACAGGGTCAATGGTCTAGGCCAATTTCTAATCACAACAATTTTCTTAGGATCTACTTTTATACTACCCCGCAACACCACATGACCAAAGAATGCAACCTCCTCCAACCAAAATTTACATTTATCATATTTGGCATATAATTTCTCTTCCCTCAATCTTTGCAACAAAACCCTCAAATACCACATATGCTCCTCCCGACTCTGTGAATAGATCCAAATATCATCAATGAAAACCACAACAAAGGAATGAAGCTAAGGCTTGAAAACCCTATTCATTAGGTCCATGAAGATGACCGGTGCATTAGTCAACTCAAGCAATATCACAACAGACTCATAACGGCTATATCTAGTCCAGAAAGCCATGTTGGGAATGTCACACTCCCTCACCCTCACTTGAAGATACTCAGACTAAAGATCAATCTTAGAGAAGAAGCTAGCACCTTGCAATTGGTCAAATAGGTGATCAATTCTTGTAAGAGGATACCTATTCTTGATGGTGACCCAATTGAGTTGCCGATAGTCAACACACATTCTAAGTGACCCATCCTTCTTTTTCACAAATAACACCGGATCACCCCAAGGTTATCGACTACGCCTAATAAATCCCTTTTCCAACAAATCTTTCAATTGCTCTTTTAACTCCTTCAACTCTGTCGGGGCCATATGGTAAGGGGCAATGAAGATAGGTTGAGTATCAGGAAGGAGATCTATGCCAAAATCTATCTCCCTTTCGGGAGGGACACTAGGAAGGTCATTTGGGAAGACATCAAGAAACTCATTTACAATGGGGATCAACTCAATGCAAGGGACTTTGGACTCCACATCTTTAACCCCCACAAGATAATATAAATACCCTTCAAAAATCAACTCATAAGCTTCAATGCATAAAATGAATGTACCCTTAACCATGATGTTTTGACTTTCCCACTCTAGGATGGGTTCATTTGGAAATTAAAACTTGACCCAATGGGTTCTACAATCACTAGAAGCATAGTAGGCATGCAACCAATCCATCCTAAGTATGACATCAAAATCTACCATGTCTAATTCAACAAGACCACAATGTAACAACTTATGCAAAATGCAAATAGGACAACTCCTATAAACTTTCCTAGCAACAATAAAGGCACCAATAGGAGTAGACACTTCATATGACTCATACAACAACTAGGGGAAAACATGGAACTTTTTAGTAATAAAAGGGTAAGAAAGGAAAGAGTGACACCCAGATCAATCAAAGCATACACATCAAAATTAAAGATTTTCAATATACCAGTAATAACATCGGCGACCTCACCAACCCCTTGCCTTTCATGTAGAGCGCAAAACCGGTTGTGCCTTAGGGCACCACCTTGAGGACCACCTCAACCCAATGGAACTACATTTGCATCTTAAACATTGCCATGGTTTCTTGGGCAATCTGTCTTCTTGTAACCAAGCTCCCCACAACCAAAAAGTGCATTAGAACCCATTAAACATGGACCATTATGACTCTTCCCACATATAGGACACACATTAATAGGAGCCACACCATCAACACCTTAAGGCCTAAGGAAGTCATTGGCAAACCCCCTGTTAGTAGCATGAGAAGGCCCTTGGACTTGATAAAATCTAGCACCCTTTTCGAACTTACCCTCAAAACGGGCCCTCTTGGCCTCATGGCTGCTCCTCTTTATCATCTTTTCCTCCTCCATTTGCTCGAACTAAATCATCAACCGAGATAAGCCCATGTCACCAATAAGCAACGCGGACTGACATTCTTCACTCCCTAAGTTAGAGACCCCCATCATAAATTTATTTATCCTAGATCTAGGATCGGCCACCAAGTAAGGAGTATACTTTCAAAATTGATCAAATTTGAGGGCATACCCACTCACACTCATAGCACCTTATTTCAAGTTCTTAAACTATACCAACTTTGCTTCCTTAAGCTCAAGAAGGTAAAATCAATTAAGGAAGGCAAATTTGAATTCTTCCAAAAGCATCACATAACCATTTCCTTTCTCCCCTTTCACTTTCTCATACCAAATCTAGTCTACCCCTTTAAGCTGGTACTCGGCTAACTCTGCCTTTTCATTCAGCCTAACACCCATGATATTCAATATTTTCTAGACCACATTAATGAACTCTTGTGGATCTTCATCTATCTTTGGACCATGTAAAATCGAAGGATTCATCCTCATGAAGTCACCTACCCTAGCTCCAAAGGTCGTAGCATGAGGGGCTTGGGCCTCTTGATTAACTTGGTTGGCCACCACTTGGGCAAACATAGTTTGAGTATCCTGGAGTTCACCATTGGTTAGTAGCTCCTTGGAATTTGGGCCCACCTTCCTCTAGTATTTGGCATGATCTAGCATAAGAAAAAACAATCATATTTTGGGAAAACTTATCACAACTCTATAGCATGACTTAGAACATGAAGAAGGGAAACATTTCCTAAAACGTCTCATAGCCTCCTATTGATAGTCATGGTGCGCTTCATAGCCATGAATAGGACTCTAATCGACATGGTGTGTTGTACTCCGAGGATCTATCAACCTAGTGATCTGATCCATGTTTGTCATGACCCAAGCCTAGGGCCTAGACGTGACACGATGAATGCAGAACCCAAAGAAACCCCAATCAGGCCTCTTGTCATTACTCATCATTAGTCGCAAAAAAATGTGAAAGACATAAAGTAAGAAAAAGGGGCAAAGGGGCTAAAAGATAGCTTACAAAACATCATCATCAAGGGATAAAGAGTCAAAGCTCATATCAATACATAACTTGTCCAACAAGTACCTTTAAATACATAAATAAGAGCCAGGGGCTAGGACAAGGTATCTAGGGTCACCCTCATAATCAAAATAGAACTTAAAGTAGAGTGTCTCAATACAAAGAAAGGGAAAACATAGACTAGGGTCCTCGAAATGGAAGACTCACCAACTAGCTTCAGTAGCACCGAACTAGCCACATGGAGGAGGAGGATGATCAACTTGGGCTCTGGTTCCTACATGGTGATATCATGTAGGCAAGAGTATGTGTTAGTATGTTTAAATATACTAAGTATGTAGGATGCAATGCAACAAGA
>JAOTQJ010000099.1:10069342-10155977 GCA_025642045.1 Solanum sejunctum | reverse complement strand
AATAAAAGGCAAGTGTGCAACAACTTTCTGGACACAAGCTGTCCAGAATTTCCAGCAGATTTCTAGCAAAGATACTATCATATACTTCTTAGTTTTCATGAATAAATAATACTAAATACACAACTATAATTTCTTTCCTTTGCATTATATGTTCTGGGTTCCCTTTAAAAGCCTTATACAATTTAGCTTTCAGCTTGGTGAAGTGAATTATAGATAGGACAAATGACTTTAAGAAAGCTAAAACGTTATTTTCTAGTGGAATGCTTTAGTGCTGCACTTAACCCATTTTTAAAGATTATTTTTGGCCAACTTTCTCTTCCACTCTTTACCTGATAATGACAACCATTAATGGTATATTATTGCAGCATCTTATTCTCCAAAATTGGGCTTAATTGGGTCTCAAATGGGATGGACCTTTGTTGCCAATTTCCAGCTTTCTTCTTAGTTTGTTTTGGGTCCAAATGGCCAAGTTGTTTGTAGTGTACTCATTGGACGTTTTTAAAATCTTCTTGGACTGAAAATAAGGTTCAATTATGATACTTAAACATAGGCCAAAGTTACATCCTTAACATGGAATTTATTCATAATCAAAATTGAACAAATTCGGCGTCAGGCCTTGTCTCCTTTTAGCTATCAATTTTAAGCTAAGAAAGTAGGTGACTAGCCTACTAGATTATTAAATCATACAATAACCTCAACTATTTTACTTAGTATAGGGATAATATATCCTTAATTTAACACCAACACATATACACCCTTAACCCTCTTAACCATTTAGACTCACATATCGCCCGTTAAGACGAGATTCAAGCACTTTCAAGAATTGACGCTAATTTGACCCAACCATAACATGATTTATTTACATAGAATTATTACATGTAAAATATGGGGTGTTACAACTATGATACCATATACTAAAGCCACAACCAAAGCTAGTCATACTCAGGCTCCGATTGCTTGTTATTCCCAGTCTGAAGAGGAAGTTAGCAATGAGAGTTGGAGCAGTATGCCACAGATAACTCTATCAGGAGAGGAGTCTAGTTCTGAGGAGGGCTATAAGAATAGAGGAGACGTTGAGTCCTCTGTCGCACCATCTTCATTATCTGCACTAGATGCCCATGCCAATGGATAGTGCATCGAGGACATAGTCAGCCCTTGAGCCCAAAGAGCGGGGCAAGCTAGCCAATTCTATATATAAGGAGCATAGGGTGATAGCAGATAGACTTATTTGTATCCTCGATATACATGACACGATTATACATTATGGGCTTATGTAGCTGACTGAGTCACTTAGATGGTACTCTCGGTGCTAGTGAGGGAGTTCTATGCATCCTATGTGGCTATAATCCAATGTTCACTTTCCAAGGGGAATAAGCCTCTCACTCAAGCTAGGCTGACAAAGACATAAGTGTGATGTCAGCAGGTCAACATATTCGTAGAGACCATAGGTTGTATGCTTTTTGGTCTTGAGTACCGTGCCCCAGATCTATTGTAGAGTTTGACTACAAGTTGGGACAAGCTTAGGACTTATTTATTATGAAGGATCCTGATCATTAGACCACATATTTGAGATAGGTGGCTAGTCATACTATAGAGCAGGGTCTTGAACCTTCTTGGGTTACGACCACCGCGAAGCATATCATTAAGGCTTCACTTAGTTTTCCCGCCAAGTTCAGGTGGGCTATTATTCTTTCCCCCATCTGACCATATCTTGTAGAGAATACCTTGACACCGAAGCAGGTGGTTTTAGTTGACAACATCTTAGTTCACTATGACATTAATTGGGCTCGCCTTATAGCCAAGTAGATACATAAGGCCACATTGAAGAAGTCCACCTCCATCCCTTTCCCATGTTTTATCTATAGACTCTATGTATACTCTCAGGTGGAGATTTTACATTAGTAGGACTAGTTGGTAGAGCTCCAGCACATTTTGGAACCTAGTCAAATCAAGGTTGATGAGAAACCGATAGCACTCCGGTGAGCACAACCTCCTCTTTCACCAAAGATATTCTCCCCAGTGCCACCACCTAAGTGTTCGGAGACTACCCCTCCTCCTACTACTATTATTACTACTGAGGAGAGACCCTCGCAGCCCAAGGCAGTTGATAAGAGGGGTCCTACTGTTGCTGTTGCTGAACTAGAGGCCTCTACTTCACAAACCCCTACAGCGGGCATGTTCTATGTGTCCTTGGATTCTATTCAGTCTATGGCCCAGAGATTATCATATGCTGAGGCCAGTTGACTCAACTCTTCCAGCAGATTAGGCCATGGGTCCGGTAGGCTATTTCACACTGTAAGGATCAGAGCCAAGCATTCGCTATTTCTACTATTCAAAACTGTATTTCTGTAGTTGATGCCTACAGTGATGCATTCGAAGAGAGGGTTTAGAAGAGATTTGCCATGGTCCAGCCTTCAAATTTGTCAACCTTGCAGTCTGTTATCCAGTAGCGCTAAGTTGATATGATAGCATCACTAGTGGCACCTGTCACACCACAAGAGATTACCTTTATGGTGCTGATGTTAGATTTATTTTCCTCTGAGGATGTTACAATGACTTCTCTCGGGAAAAGACCTTGCACAAATAAGGAGCTAGAGGAGATAAATGTACGTGTAAAGCTCTTAGTGATTGACAAGTAGGATCTCGAGAGTGCATTGAGATAATCGAGGCATAAGGCAGAGATTAGACAAGCTTAAGAGGAGGATCAATTGAGGGGTATTGGCCCCTCCGGACAGAGTACTATTGCTAATAAGACTACCCCATATGGAGAGGGTGGCCAGACTCAACCCATAGTGGTGCTTTGGTGCTAGGTATGTTTTTGACCCCTTATATTCTATTTTTTCTTTATTTTGTGCATTAAGGACAATGCACATAGTTTTTGATGGGGTATGGGTAGTTATGGACCTCAATGAAGTCAGAGTAGCTTATGGTCCATAACTACCCCAACTTTTGATCCTGAAGTTTTATTTCCTATGTTCTTTTTCCTCATGGATATTTAATTTCTGTTGAATCGACACATTTATGTTGTTTAGATGATATGTGTTGCATATAGTACTAATACTTGTGGCATTCCCCGTCCTTTAGAAATACGATAGCGATTCTCTTCCATATACCATGTTTTTGTGTTTTGTTTTGAAAAATAGTACCCATCAAAATTTTTTATTAGTAGTTAGATGGCAACCATGCATGTTTAGGTGTTTGATAATATATATTCTGATAAGTGAGGGTAAGTTGAGATAAAAAGCATGATCTGTGAGTTTTTTGTTGATAATGTACACCTATAAGAGTGTGAGCTTATTTTGCTAGATTAATGTATTTTGTGCTAATTCAGAACTTGCCCTGTTACTCTATATTAGATTGTAGATTGAATAGATTAGGAAAGAATCTTAGACCATTATTCTTTAATTAGTCCACTTTAGCCTAAAAGATTACTAACCAAATGATGATTTATTCCTTGTTCCAAATATTTGAGCCTTACATGTACCAATTCTTTCAAAACACCAAATTATCCTAGCCTTGTCTCGTGAAAAATCCTGAAATCGGCCCTGGTCTTTGCTTGAGCATTGTGAACCTTGATTAAGGCAAAAAGCGTAAATTGAGGGTGGCTACCAAAAGTGGCCCTAGTTTGGAGCAGAATATTGTGTACGTCAATAGAGGCTAAAATCCTATGTTGAGTAGTGTCACAACCCAAACTAGGGCCTAGCATGACACGACGAATGGGAAACTCGAAGGAAGCTCAAACAAGCCTCTTACTCATATCATACACACATCCTTGGTCATGGAAGAAAGAATAAAAAACAAGAGAAAATATAAATAGGAAAAATTAGGACTAAAGGAGAGATTTTAATGCTTAAATACATAGATGAGTCAAAACTCAAGCATAATACATAACTTGTCCAACAACACCTCTAGACATAGAACTTAGCGGGGGCTGAGACAAGTAGTTGGGCTCATCCTCACAGCCATAAATACCCAACATAAGAAGAGTCAATACATAGCATAAATCAACAGAAGTATGTCCTCAGAATTGAGGACTCATCAACTTGCTTAAATAGATGTTACTAGCCATGTGGAGGGGGATGATGATCATATGGAGCTCCAATTCCTATATGGTAACATAATATAGGCATAGAGTATGGATTAGTAAGTTTGGATGTACTAAGTATTTAGGATGGAATATAACAAGAGATAGGCAACATAGTTTCATAGTCAAAATATGTATTAATAAGAAATAGATAGCATAATATCAATATGGCATGTATGATCAATACTTAAGTAAATCATGCTTTGCAAATCACTCAATTTGTATAGATCATAATACATCAATATGGGAAGAAACCTCAACCAACATAGAATAAGACCAATTGAGCTATAATTTAGAATCCTGATGATTACCCCTCACCGGTAAAGAGGTGGTCTACTTGCCAAGGTAAACTGTACTCCACCTTATGTGGTACTGCCCCATTTCGGATGAAGTAACCCTCCTTATGGGAACCTACCCTATTTTGGAAATGATTTATTACCATGCTTCAACTTATGGGGACCCACCCGATTTTGAATTAAGTGACCGTCATTACGGGGTCCCGTCCCATTTTGGATTAGGTATTTTCATGGTAAAGTGAACTAAATGGATCCACTAGCATTGCAAGAGTATAATATAGTCCTGTAGTGGTACATAGTTCAAGAAAATAGAGCAACCCTCCATCCATCGGTGCTAAGTATAATCTCACAGAATATATAATATAATCATACTTTAATAACTTCCAATAAACATAGAGATATGGCACGAGTAGCTATTAACATCATTGACCTCAAATGGTGAGCCCAACTTCAAAACATAAGAATAGATCATCATCAAACATTAACACTTGCATTAACATAAAAAGGCTCACAAAAGGTAGCATCTTTGAAAAAGAGCTTAATCCGGCTATACAACATCATTAACATTTTCATTAATTAAAGACATCTTTAGAACACCCGAAAATTATCATAAAGTCGCTTAACTCATAAATCAACCAATAGGTCATCCAAACTTTAAGAATCCTTAAAAAGTAATTTTATCAAACACTTGGCGGGTTTGCAATACTAATATAAAATCATTGAATTCTAGAATGAAATCATTCAAGAAAAATCAATGTAAAACCACCCACCAATACTTGGTATGCAATATACGTCAAAACACTTCATCAAATCTAAAGATAGATCAAAGATTCATAGCTCAAAACATGCTTAAACAATCACACTTTTAAGACCCAAAAGTAAGTCAACTTAGAAACATGCATTTTATGCAAAAAGGAAGCTTGGGAACCATGGGCGAAAGGACCTAATGGTTCAAACCACATACCTTGGCTTTGGAGAATTCCTTGAAGAGGATTTGAATGAAGTCTTGAAGGTTCAATGAATTCCTTAAGATCTGAAAGAGATTGGGACACTTGAATTTTGAGAGAAGTAGTAGTCTAAGGGTTTGAGAGAGTATTGGAGAATGTATTGAATGATATGAAGGTGAAATATGACTAAGTATAGGAGTTTTCATGTATGCGAAGGCTTAGGACCAAGACCTAAAGGCCTTGGACTGGACAAAAAATATTGTGCAAAAATACCACCTCTCCGTTCCCCTGGCACATCGTGCCTGGGGTGCGCTAGCTCACTGAAAATCGCTCACTTTGCATTTTTGAATTTTTAAATGGTTGCTCTAAAATCAGGGTTTGACCCATTTCCCACTCAATTTTGTATTCTGAACAAGAATATGAAATTGAATTTTCTATATCACATACAGATTTTTAGATATATGGATATTACAATTCTGGATACGTCTGAGACACACTTTTGGACACTTTTTGGGGTTGTTAAACTAGTGTAAGGCTAAAGTACAAAAATAAGAGGGAGAGTTAGTAATGAAGAGGAAAAAATAGGAAAATTCATGTATCATGTGCACGAAAAATAAAAGATGCCTTATAATGAGCTAAAATGCAAAAAGAAGCATAAAAATAAGGCAGGAAGCTGAAAAATGAGAAGAAAACACCCGAGAAAGTATTTTGTATGTTCTCAACCCGATATTTGTGGGTTTTATGTATTTTTGTGTTTAAATTTACAGGAAGATAGGTTGCTGTGATTTGGGGCAAAATTGTAGAAAATATCTTGTTTTTGAGGATTTACGAGACCCTCTATGAATCATAGAGAATTCTAAAAGTCATAGAGGTAGTTTCGTGACAAATTCCAGTGATGGATGAAATCTGATGGCCAGCTCTATAAGAAATGTATATGAGTCATAGATCAATCTACGAGTCGTATTGATGGGTTTCATGAAGATTTTGAGTGAGGGACAAGTTGATGAAGCTGAAGCCTATGAACATGCATTATGAGTTGTAGATTAGTGTATGAGGCATAAAGATGTGTCAAAGAAGAGAAGTCCAAAATTCCAGGACTTGAGTATGAGACCCCGACTATGGCTTGTAGATCACATTATGAGTCATAGAGACCTTTCGTGTACTCCGTTGACCAATTTTTCTATTTTATTTTGGACTTAATTGTAAGTATAGATAGTACTTTTAGGTAATTGTACAAGAGAGGAGATCATTATTTAGTACTTTTATGGTTTGTACTGAGAACCAAATACTTGAGAGAGAAGATAGTGAGAAAACTTTTGTGGGTAAATTTGATCTTGAAGCTTGTGATTCTCAGTCTTCTTAGATTTGCTTTATTTTAATTCAATTGGATAAGTGTTTGTTTATGTTTTCTCAATTTATAATTTCTTCATCTACCCATAGCATGCTTAGTTAAATCCACAACTAGGGTTATGGGAACCACAAATAACGAACTTAGTAAACCCAGGTAATTTTCAACTCTTGGAATTGGTATATGCATGTGTTAATCAATTCTCTTCGTTTGCATATTTTTTAATTGTGGTCAACATTAGAACCCACCTAGTGTTACTGACTAGACCAAGGTAGTAATGAATAGAAAAAGAGATTGATTAACATGATTTAATGATGTGTTCTCGTTTACTCAACAGAACTGGTCCAAGGGGAGGTTGACTAGGACTTATAGGTAATGGTTAGTATTGCATACTATGGAGATAGGCAAATTCACAAAGAGAAATAACCCTCGTACCTTTGACCAAAGGGCTTGGTGAACTGAAATGACCATCCTGCATGCTATGCCCTAGATAAGAATTGGTTTATCCAGTGATACTATGTTGGGGAATTATAGGGAACACGATACCCAAGTTGCTCTATATTATTGGTGAATGTCCCTTGTGATAGTTAGTCTAGTTTACTTTCTTATTGATTAATGCAAACCCCCTCCCCCTTTCGGTGAATTGAGTAGGTTAACTACTTGAATTGTTTATTGGTGAATTGATCTTGAGTCTACGTATTATCTTGGGTTTTACCTTAACCTTGGTTAGGTTTTACATCTTAACAATGATAACTTTATCCTCTAAAAAGAAGGTATAACTTGGGTGACATCATGTACATCCAAATCGTTAGCCATGTAAGTCAAAAACTAGGTCCATGTTTCTTTATTTTCTTTCTCAACAACAACATGAGAAATGGGAAATATATCATTGTTACTACCAATTCGAACAACAGATAGCAATTGAGTTCCATACATTGGATCCTTCAACCAACAACTATCTACGCCTATTATTTTATACAACCAGCCTTGAAACAAAACTTACAAGCACGAAAACAAATGTATATTCTCTGGATTTTGTATGTTTGTCCAGGAACCTCATTATCAGTGAACTTCTTGCAAATAGTGCTTCCTAGATTTGTCCTATCTATTTCATTGCAACAGTCCCACATCATTTTTAATTGATCCTTGATATCTCCATCGAGAAGCGAAATGTCCTTCATTTTAGCTGTTTTAACTTATGATAAAGTCACTTTAGCCCTAAAATCAACACTCGCTCTATCTCTAAAATTAGCCAAGCTGCAATTTCTTTTTGATCCAATTTCTTTTAGATATTTTCTTATGATGAAGGATGATGTAATTTTTCTATTTTCATGATGCCACTTTTGCAAGTATTTGCAGGATCATATGTTTTAATATAGAAAGATTTGTCTCATTGCATCTCGGATGCCATAATTTTCCATTGTATTCTTCATGTATACACTTTGCCCTAATTCTTTCTTTGTCATTCTTGCTGCACTTGATATACTTTCCCTTTTTTTATCTCATGTGTTTGTACGACATTCTTGAACTTTCTCTTTTGTCCAAAAGTCAACTCCGAAGCTAATATTAGATTATCTCCATCAATCTTTGGATTGAATTGAGGATACCTGTAGCTCTTTATTTAAGAATCACTATGCAAAATTCTTGTGTCAGTAGAATCACAACAATTAGAATCTCCCTCTATGGCTACCATTTTTTTTACTTCAATATTGAGAAGTTCTAATTCACCAAAAAATACTCTATTGTGCCTTTTCATGGCCATTAGCTAACTCAACATCAGATAAGTCATTCTCCGAGTCACAAAAATCATCAGTAGATGAATTTTCATGCATAAATCATTCCTTGTCGTATTCTTGAATGGTTTCTCGACTTGATATATCCCTATTTTCCATTCTAAAATAAGAGTCCAAGTGCTCGAAGTAAATCTCATTCACATCCTCTTTTCGAATACTTTTACTAACTGCATAGGCTTGAAGATTATTGAATCATACTTTCCACATTTATACTAAAAGGTTATTGAATCAGATGCATATCAACACATTTCTTCCATTTTTGAAACTCTTGAAGATTCAACATATCCACAATAATGCAATCAATATGGTCTATGTTGCCATTAGTGCAATATTTGTTTGGAATATATTTCATAACACCTCTATGATATATTTTCATACTAGCAAATGAATCTTCAAGTATCAGATCTGAAATAAAAAAATAAATTTATATCATACAAGGTGTTAAAGTCAACAAAAGTATAAAACAAACAAACAAAATGAGAAAATGCTTCAATGTAGCATTCTATATTCTATATTCACAATAAGCCACTTATCTTCATATATCTTTCTTGATTCACTCGTTCAATCTTTATTAGCATTTAGCATGTTTGGCTCCCATGTATAGGATGCAAAATGTCATGATCCGAACCTAAGATCTAGCAGTCACATGGTGAATGGGAACCTGGGAGTCCCTAAACAAGCCTTATAGTACCCATATTCATGTTATCAGTTCAGAAGCATATTTCAATAGTAAACACATAATTCAAAGGAATAGGAGAATAGGATTCACGCTGTAGGAATATCATATGGAATGGGAGGAACATGAATTCACAAAGTACGTAGCATATAAATACTAATGGATACGTAAGTATGACTCACTCTATGGGGGAAATTAGGGACTTAGGATCTTGCACATTATATCATAACGGCATAACATAAAGCTCGTAAACAAATCACATACTGATGTTCAATAGATAACCAACACATGACATAACCTTCAACCATAACACTTAGCATATGTCTCGTAAAGGAGTTTACAAGATGTCCAACAATGCCTTTAATCATAAGTTAGGTCAGGGGGCATGACATACCTCGGGCTCACCCTCAAGTGAATAAAATAAGTAAAGCACCATAGGTAGAGGGATGGTGATTTGTCCTTATAATATAGGATTCACCACAACAAGCAAACCTTGAAATTGGAGCTAGACATTGTACGATTGATGAATATACTCTTCAGTCCCTACATGGTGAGATCATGTAGGTAACCGTATGCGTTAGTACATTTGAATATACCAAGTATGAGGGCATGCATTGCATATGACTTACAAAACCTGCATTTAATGTTAAATGACAAGGTTACATAATATAAAAAGAAGTATATATCCAAAGAAGAGTAGTATTAAAATATATCATGAAATTCATGATACATGAAATGCAAAAAGTACTTATATATAATGGGGATGAGACCTCAACTGATAAGAGTAAGACCAAGTGAGATATTACTTCGGAAAAACCCCCAAAAAGTGCCTAAAACTTTGGAAACACTTTTGGAACAATTTTATTAGCCTAGCATGAGAAAGGATGTTATCAAACTCTGTTCTCATTGTCTTGAATGTAAACAAGCTAAGTCTAGAACATTGTCGCATAGTCTTTATTCTCCTTTACCTATTTCTAGTTCTCCGTGGATTGATATTTCTATGGATTTCATATTGGGGCTTACAAGGTCTAAATATGGTAAGGATAGTATATTTGTGGTAGCAGACAGATTTTCTAAAATGGCTCATTTTATTCCATATAAAAGACTAATGATGCATCTCATGTGACTGACTTGTTTGTAAAAAAAGTTGTTAAATAGCAAGGAATACCTATAACTATTATGAGTGATAGGGATGCCAAGTTTTTAAGTCCCTTTTGGAGAATCCTTTGGGGAAAGTTAGGGACTAAATTACTATTTTCCACATCTTGTCGCCCACAAACTGATGGGCTAATAGAATTGGTTAATAGAACTTTGGGGAATATGTTGAGGGTTGTTTTGAAAGGAAAGTTGACTTGTTGGGAAGATTACTTGCCTAATGTGGCATTTGCTTATAATAGGACCTTTCATTCTTCTATTAGAAGGACTCCTTTTGAAATTGTATATGGATTCAATGCCCTTACCCCTCTTGATTTATTGCCTTTACCTCCTAATTATTTTTCTAATCTTGATGGTAGAAAGAAGGCTAACATAATGAAGAAGATTAATGAACAAACAAGACTGTCAATTGAAAAAAAAAATAAGAAGTTGCATTGCGAAGGAATAAAGGAAGAAAATATGTTGTGTTTAAACCTAGGGACTTCATTTGGGTGCATATGTTAAAGAAAAGATCTCCTTCCAAAATATAGACCAGGCTAGATCCTATAGGAAGTGTCTCGTACAAAGTCCTTGAAAGGATTGGAGACAATGCTTATAAACTTGATTTCCTGGTAAGTTCCAAGGTAGTGCTACTTTTGATGTTTCTGATCTTTCCCATTTTGATGCAAATTTGAATTCAAGGACGAATTCTCTTGAAGAAGAGGGCAATGATAGCATCATACAAAGATATATTCCATTGGAGGAAAAGTATGAAGCTTTAGAAGTTCAAAGTAGGCCCATAACAAGATCTCAAACTAAGGAGTTTGACGAAAATCTCAATGGGCTTCAATTGCAGATCCAAAGGTATCTTGTTGGGGAAGAAGAGCTAAAGCCCAAGAAGGATGAATTGTTAAAATGCTACAATTATTTGGTGGCCCAAATTAAAGTCCAAGATGAAAAATTTTAGGGATAAATTTGGTGAAAGTAAGGCCGAGAAGAGTCCAAGAATCAGCCACAACAAAGGTTGTTTTCTACCCAAGTTCGCAGAGAAGACTAGTCAAACATTCCAAATTTGTCAAGATTCTTTTGCTAGTTTGGTTTTAGCTTATTTACTTATTTATATATAGGTTACTAATGTTTTACTTATTCTATTTAAGGTATCGTAGTACCACTTAATGCTTTCCTAGAACTACTAGGTCTATTCCTAGTTAAGGTAACTTTATTTCCTTTCTAGAGTAGGATTTACCTTGTAATTTTCTTTTTAGAAGTTTTTGGATATTCCTTGGGCATAAATAAGGAGTATTGGACATCCAATGACCCTATAGTATATATAGGAGTATTTTTCCTTTCAATAAAGACAATTAGATTGATATCAATAATATTTGAGAGAGTTCTATTGAACCTTTGTGACTTATTCTTTGATAATTTATCATTGAACCATTAGTAGTTCATAATTTGAGGTATAAAGTACTTTCTTCTTATGATATCTTTGATTTCTTTTTGGTATTCTTTAGAAGGTGATTAGTTTACATGCTAATTATTGTCTTTAGTTACTCATAAAGCGGTCAAGATCTGAATCTAACATTTTGATTTGTTTTCTCAAGTAAAGGCATTAGATTTATTCCATAAATCTTTACGTTGTTACTTGGATTTTGTCAAGGCCTTAGAATATCAATTTCTTGGATCTTTCCTTTGAATTTTCCATATCTTTAACTAGTTTTTATCTTTTTTTTAGTTGCATCCGCATTCTAGTATTTTCTCCAAATTAGTATTGTTTCTAACCTCGATCCAATCAAACACCCACAACATCAAGAGGCACAATAGTATTAGGTTCACCAACACATTTTCTCAACATAGAGACATGAAACACTGGATGAACCAAATTCATTTCACTAGGAAACTTCAATTCATAAGCTACATTGCCAACCTTCCTCAAGACCTCATAAGGACCAGCATATCTTGGACTCAACTTCCCCTTTTTACAAAAGCAAACCACACCTTTCATTGGAGAAACTTTCAAACAAACCCAATCACCCACTTTGAATTCAAAGTCTCTACTTCTCACATTGGTATAAGATTTTTGATGACTTTGGTCTGTTCTGAACCTTTCCCTAATCATCCTAACTTTACTATTTCAACTATTTAAAGAATCATCAATTTTTTTCTATGCGCCAACACCAATCTTTGAGGTATATATATGCTATTGAAACTTCTTAAAGATGACTGAACTAACAATACCAAACTAGGATTTGAAATGAGCCAGATTGATTATCATCACAGTTCAAGAACCTCCATAACCAGATCCAGTCCCAATAAATCCACCTCTCTAATCTCAAACCAACCAACCGGCGATCTATAATTCTTCTAATAAAGAGCCTCAAAAGGAGCCATACAGATGCTAGAGTGATTGCTATTGTTGTAGGCAAACTCAATCAAATGGAGATAGTCATCCCAACTACCCTTCAACTCCAATACACATTCCCTAATCATATTTGCAAGGGTTTAAATTATCCTCTTGGCTTGGCCACCCATTTGAGGGTGGAGGGTCGTACTATGGTACAGTTTGTACCAAGACCCCTTTGAAAAGACCTCAAAAAGTCTGAAGTGAATTATGTACCACGATCCAATATGATGGACAAAGGAACCCAATGTAACCTCACTATGTCATGGATGTACAACCTTGCATACTCTTTAGCCCCATATGTGGTCTTAACCAGTAGAAAGTGAGCCAATTTCGTCATCCTATAAACTACCACCCATATAGAATCAAACCCTTTTCTAGTCTTGGGCAACCCAACCATAAAATCTATATTAATCACCTCTCATTTCCAAGTGGGAATTTCTATGTCTTGGGTTAGGCCACCCAGCCTTTGATGTTGGCTTTGACTTGTTAACAACTATGGCAATCGAAAATGAATTTGGCAATATCCCTCTTCAAGTCTCCCCACCAATACACATCTCTCAGGTCCCTATACATTTTGGTGGAACCGGGGTGAAAGGAATAAGAAGAATTATGGGCCTCATCAAGGATCTTCTCCCTCAAACCATCAACACAAAGTACACAAAACCTACCTTGGTACCTAAGGGCACCATCTCCCCCTTAGGAGAAAACCTCTATTTTTCGCTCTTTCACCAAGACCTTCAATTCAAGTAAGGAGGAGTCAAGATCTTGTTTTGCTATCACCTCATCAACCAAAGAAGACTTAGACCCATCACTAACCACAACACCATCACCACCAACCTCTTCCAACCTAACCCATAATCTAGATAATTTATGCACCTCCCTAGCCATCTCCCTATCACCACCATCAACATGATCTAGGCTACCTATGGACACCCAACTCAAAGAATCTGTAACCACATTTGCCTTACCCGGATGATAATTCACACTCATGTCTTAATCTTTGAGAAGCTCTAACCACCTTCTTTGTCTCAAGTTGAGATATTATTGACTGAAGACATATTGGAGTCTCTTATAATGGTGAAGACATCAACATGCACACCATAAAAATAATCACGACAATTCTTTAATGCAAACAGAAAGGCGGCCAACTCTATATCATGGGTAGGGTAGTTCCTTTCATGCTCCTTGAGTTTTGTAGAAGCATAGGCTATGACCTTACCATTTTTCATTAGCACATAAACCAAACCAACTCTATATGTATCACAATACACAACAAAACCCTCAAGCCCATTAGATAGTGACAATATAGAAGCGGACACAAGCCTATCTTTCAATGTTTGGAAACTTTTCTCACATTCATAGGTCTGCACAAACTTAACCTTCTTTTGAGTCAATTTGGTCATAAGGGAAGAATAGTGGAGAACACCTTCACAAATCCTCTATGGTAACCCACAAGGCCCAAGAAGCTCCCAATATCCGATGGGGTCAATGGTCTAGGCAAATTTCTAATCACATCAGTTTTCTTAGGATCCACTTTTATACCATCCCTCGACACCACATTACCCAAGAATGCCACCTTCTTCAACCAAAATTCACACTTGTCATACTTAGCATATAATCTCTCCTCCCTCAACCTTTGCAACACAACCCTAATGACCCATATGCTCCTCCTTACTATGTGAATAGATCAAAATGTCATCAATGAAGACCACAACTCAATGTAAGGTTTGAAGACCCTATTCATTATGTCTATGAAGATTGTCGGTGCATTAGTCAACCTAAACGATATCACAACAAACTCATAATGCCCATATCTAGTCCTGAAAGCCATCTTGGGAATATCACACTCCCGTACCTTCACTTGATGATACCTAGACTGAAGATCAATCTTACAGAAAAAGCTAGCCCCTTGCAATTGGTAAAATAAATCATCAATTCTTGGAAGAGGATACCTATTCTTTATAGTAACCCTATTAAGTTACCAATACTCAATGCACATTCTAAGTGACCCATCCTTCTTTTTCACAAACAACACCGGAGTATCCCAAGGTGATTGACTAGGTCCAATAAATCCTTTTTCCAACAAATATTTCAATTGCTCTTTTAACTCCTTCAACTCCACCGAGGCCATGTGGTAAGGGGGAATGAACATAGGTTAAGTACCGTGAAGAAAATCAATGCCAAAATCTATCTCTCCTTCAAGAGGGACATCGGGAAAGACATTTGGGAAGATATCAAGCAACTCATTTACAATCGGAACCAACTCTATTGAAGGGACTATGAACTCCACATCTTAAACCCTAAAAAGATGGTAAAGACACCCCTTAGAGATCAACTTACGGGCTTTAATGCATGAAATGAATCTACTCTTGACCATCACATCTTGATTTTTCCACTCAAGGATGGGTTCATTAGAAAATTAAAACTTAACCCTGTGGGTTTTACAATCAATAGAAGCATAGTAGGCATGAAACCAATCCATCGCAAGAATGATATCAAAATCTACCATGTTTAATTCAACAAGATCACAAGGCAATAACTTATGGAAAATGAAAATAAGACAACTTCTATAAACTTTCCTAACAAAAATAGAGACACCAATAAGAGTAGACACTTCATATGACTCATATAGCATCTCGGGGACCACATGAAACTTTTTAGCAACAAAAGGGGCAATAAAGGAAAGAGTGGCACCTGGATCAATCAAAGCATACACATCAAAGTCAATGATTTTCAATATACTGGTAATAACATTGGGGACTTACCAACCCCTTGCCTTCCAAGTAGAGCATAAAATTGATTGTGCCTTGGGGCACCACCTTGAGGACCACCTCTCCCCCATGGGACCTCATTAGCACCCTGGTCCTTGCCATGGTTTCTTGGACAATCTACCTTCTTGTGCCCAAGCTCCCCACAACCAAAACATGCATAGAATCTTTCAAACATGGGCCTTTATAACCCTTCCCATATGTAGGACACACATCAATAGGAGACATAACACTAACATCTTGAGGCCTAGGGAGGTCATTGGCAGACCTCCTATTCGTAGCATAGTGAGACCCTTAGCCTTGAGGGAATCGGCTAACTCTTTTAGAACTTATCCCTAAGACGAGCCCTCTTGGCCTCATGCCCCATTATCTTCCTCAATTTCTCCTCCTCCATTTGCTAGATATAGGTTATCAACCAAGATAAGTCCATGTCACTAATTAGAATGGTGGATCGATATTCTTAACTTACCAAGTCGGAGACCCCGATCACAAACTTGTTCATCCCAGATCTAGGATCGGCCACCAAATGAGGAGCATACTTTGAAAGTTGATTAAACTTGAGAGCATACTCCCTCACACTTATAACACCTTATTTCAAGTTTATATAACTCAAACAACTTAGCTTCCCTAAGCCCAAAAGGGAAAAACCGATTAAGGAAAGACAATTTCAACTCCTCCTAAAGCACCACATTATGAACCCCCTTCGTACCCTTTAATTGATCATACCATATTTGAGATACTCCCTTGAGTTGGTATGTCGACAACTCCATATTTTCATTTGGCCCAACACCCATGATATTCAAGATCTTGTAGACCTCATCAATGAACTCTTGTGGATCTTCATCCACATTTAACCCATAGAACACCGGAGGATTCATCCTCATAAAGTCCCTTACCCTAGCTCCTAGGGTAGTAGCATAAGGGGTTTGGGCTCCTTGATTGACTTGGTTGGCCACAATCCCGTAGCTCACCATTGTTAGGTTGCTCCTCGGGAGTTCGGGTCCTTCGTCTTTGAGTGTTTGGCATGATCTAGGATAGTAAAGAACAATTGTTAGGTGGAAAAACTTACCACCACTCTATAAAATGACTTGGAACATGAAGAAGACAAATGTTTCCTAAATCGCCTGATACCCTTCCTATTTATACTCATGGCATGTTTCACAACCATAAAAAGGGTTCTAATTGACGCGGTGTATTACACTTTGAGGATCTATCAACCTAGTTCTTTGATACCAAGTTTGTCACGATCCATGCCTAGGGCCTAGATGTGACATGGTGCAAGGGGGAACTCAAAAGTACCCCAAGCAAGCCTCTTAGAGAATTATTACACATCCTTTGCCACGAAGCAATAATCCAATCATCAAAATATAATATAATAGGTAAATTGGGGCTATGGGAAAACACTTCCATATCATCATAGACAAGAGATAAGAGTCAAGCGCATATCATAGATACATAACATGTCCAACAAATATCTCCAATACATAGATAAGAGCGGGGGCCAAGACAAAGTAACTAGGCTTACCCTTATAGTCAAAATATACGATAAATAAGAATGTCTCAATACATAATAGGAGAAACATAGACTAAGATCCTCAAAGTGGAGGACTCACCAATTAACTTGAATAGCACCAAACTAGCCACGTGGAAGAAGATGATGATCAACTTGGGCACTGGTTCCTATGTGGTGAGATTATGTAGACATATTGTATGTATTAGTACATTTGAATGTTCTAACTATGAAGGATGCAATGCAAACAAGAATTAATAATCATAAGCAAAATGCATACCAATAGACAATAGGCACTATATAATAATATGACATGTGTGATTAATGCATAACTGTAACATGATTAGGTAACTCATGCTCATATAGGATATCATATATGTGTAGAAGATACCACGCTGTATTTCCAAATTTACAACCCCTTGGTAGGTTAGTGATGATGCTGCCCCATCACTTAGGTGGACGAGTACAACCCCCATCTAGGTTGTGATAATGCCATCCGATCACCATGGTGGAGAAGTACAAACCCTTCCCTAGATTGATGAGTACAAACCCCCATCTAGGTTAGTGATGATTCCACCCCATCACTAGATGGAAAATTACAAACCCTTCCCTAGGTTGATGAGTGCAACCCCCCATCTTGGTTATCCAGGTTCTTAGTCCCCCAAATTGGGCATGATTTAATGCAACACTTTATATAGAATTAATCATGTAAATAAGCTTATTTCATCATCATATAGTCATTCATTTCATATCTCATGCTTAGGACCTTCAACTCCTTAAGGACCCACATCCAGACATTTTATCGAACACTTAGAGAGTGTGTAATGCTAGTATAAAATCATGAAATATAGAAGAGGAGTCATGCAAGAAATCCATTGTAAAATAATCAATCAATAACTTGCAACACCCTCAAGAAATATACATCAAAACTGCTCATTAAATTTTATAATAGATCAAAGATTTATAGCTCAAGACATAGAAAAATAGTCACAAATTTACATAGCTTTAACGTAGTGTGCAGTGAATTTTATAATAAGCAAGATCCATTTGTAAATCAACTTTAAATCATGCAATTTGAGTAAAGGAGGCTTGGGTATCATGGGTGAAAGGAACCTATGAAAGAAACCCACATACATTAGCTTGAAGATGAACTTGGTGAAGATTGGAAATGAAGATTTGAAGCTTTAAGAAGAACCTTGAAGGAAAACCATAGCTTAGGATAAGTGTTTATGGACTTGAGTTTACGGAGTAAAAATATGACTAATGTTTGAGTGAGTATTTAGGAATATTTAGGATGTGAGGGTGAAATTTGGCTAAGTCTAGGTTAAAACACACTTGGGAACACTTAGGCCGAAAAGTTAGAAGTCAAGGACAGAACTAAAGAAAATAGTCCCCAAAATGCACATTTGTGCCATCGCGGAGGCGACGCTAAAACTCCACTAGGAATTGCACTTTGGAATTTCATAATTGCTAATCTTTGGCTCTTAAATTGGGGTTAGACCCTTTCTCACCTAATTTTGACCCCCTGAACAAGAATATGAAGTTACATTTTCAAAATAATAAATGAATTTTGAGATATATGGAACTTAAAATTTTAGGCATCCTAAGGCACGTTTTTGTGCACTTTTGGGGGTCACTTCACTTGGGGTGCACTGGTGTTGTATTTGAAGAAGAAAGATGGATCCCTTAGAATGTGCATTAACTACCAACAACTTAATAGGGTCACCATAAAGAATAAGTATCCTCTACCAAGTATTGATGATCTATTTGACCAACTTCAAGGGGCTAGTAACTTCTCTATAATTGATCTTTAGTTTGGGTATCACCAAGTGAAAGTGACGGAGTATCATATTCCCAAGACGGCCTTCTAGACTAGATATGGGCATTGTGAATTTATGGTTATGTCTTTCAGGTTATCCAATGCACTAGCTACCTTCATGGATATTATGAATTAGGTCTTGAAACCCTACTTTGATATGTTTATAGTGGTCTTCATTGATGATATTTTGATCTATTCTCCTACTGAGGAGTAGCATGTAAGTCATTCTAGGGTGGTGTTACAAAAATTGGGAGAAGACAAGTTGCATGCTAAGTATGAAAACTGTGAATTTTGATTGAAAGAGGTTGCCTTTCTAGGTCATGTGGTATCGGGGGATGGTATTATGGTGGATCCTAGAAAGACAGAAGTGATTAGAAATTGCACTAAACCTTTGACTCCATCGAACATTAGAAGTTTTCTTGTGCTTAGAGGGTTACTATCGGAGATTTGTGACTGGGTTCTCTTCTATTTCTTCTTCCATGACTAATTTGACCCAAAAAAGTCTAAATTTGTGTGGACTGATGAATATGAATAGAGTTTCCAAGCCTTGAAGGATAAACTTGTCTCCGCTCTTATCTTGTCTCTACTAGAAGGATTGGAAGGGTTTGTTGTGTAATGTTATGCCTCATGGATTGGTTCTGGTTATATGTTGATGCAAAATGGAAAGGTGATAGCTTATTGATGATGTTCACGCTCCACCAGAAAGCGGTCGCTGTCAATAATTAAGCTAACCAAAGGTTAGGATCTAATTTATAGGGAATACAACGTTTGACTATGAGATTCACTATTAATCATTTCAAGTACCTATAACTAAAATCTCTAAATGGGGTGGGGGAGTTGTGATTCAAGAACAAAGTAAAATAAACATTACGATGCAGGAAAACACTCAGTTTTAGGGACAACTTGGTAATTGTGTCCCCCATGGTTCATTAACTCGATTAACCTAGATAACATAACTACAATTAGAGATTCGTATGTAGGAAGGTAACTTAGGTTTTTTCAGCCCTCTTGTGAAGGTGAATGTCGAATTTCACCATGGCGCTTGGTTGACAACCATGGCGTGCCGACTAAATGTTACATATTCTCCCATTCAAACTCCCCCTGGTCGGGTTTAGTTGATTAGACGAGAACACATAATCGAATCCTATCATCTATTTGTCTTTTCCTATTTGTCACTACCTTGGTCGGGATCGTGATAGTAAGAAGGGTTTGGTATTGTCCACAACCAAACAACAATCATAGCAAAGAGAAATATATAATACATGCAAAATCCAAATCATAGAAATGCACAAACATAGGTTATCTCAAGTCAAATACCTATGGTTCTTAGCTACTCATGGCTAAGGAAAAATCAACAAAAATGCAATTATCAGACATGATTGAGAATTTTATCCAAAGCAATGAAGGTTGAAGACACCACCAATTACAAATCAGAAGATTGATAGATTTTGATAATAAGCACAAAGCAAGATTTGCAATTCCCAAAATTGGGTTTTCCAAGAGATAATGATACACTAAACTAAACTCCTAAAATAGTCTTGAGAGTATATTCAAGGATGATGTTCTCTTCTCAATTTCAAAAATCTCCCTAATAAAACCCTGACTTAAAGTATTTATAGTATTTATATCATAACCCAAAAAATTTTGCAAAAAAGACAATTGCCAACTTGTATGCCTCATAGGTAATCGGGGTCTCATATCAGGTTCTTGGCATCTTGGACTCAACTGGTGCGACCCACTTGTATGAGTGGGCTATGATTCATATGTTTCTCTCATAGTCTAGGTCTTCAGTTGATGATCCAATGTTGCTCTCTGATTCCTACTATGAGTACACCTATATGAGTCGTAGTGAGACTTATGACTCGTAGGATGGGCTCATATGATTGACCTCCACTTAGCAAAATTCTAATTTTTGGTCTCTGTTTCTTGCTATGATAGCACACTATGACTCGTAGCTTGGGCTATGACTCATAGGTGAACTCGTATGTCTTGTGCTTCAGTAAAATTTGCAATTTTTTTTCCAAATCATGCCAACCTAACTCTTCTACAAGAACAACACAAAAACACATAAAGACCATAAAAAGTCGCATTAGGAACTCATAAAGTCCCTTGTTTTAGACATCTAACATACTGCATTTTGACATCATATCAACACCGTAAATTTAGAATTATTGTTGTTCCTCAAGCGATGACTCAATCTATGTAGACAATGAGAAACACATAGCATCTATACCAATGGCATATAAATCTTCCACTCTAATCTAGGTACCCAACTATCATTTTCAAAACACGATTGTAAAGCTACTAAGCGCAGCAAAAACATAATGATGAATCTAGTAACCCAACTATGATAAGCTAAGGAGCATCAACCATCCACAATCATTGGCGTAGCCATATGCTAATCAAGTAGTGTTAATGCCCTTTCAAAAAAGAAGTCCCTCTTACTTACTCAAGAAGCATTAAGAATTATGGGACTGAAGAAGCATTCTCAATCTCACAATTGAAATTCATGCACAATGACTAACACCATAGGCTTTCCTCTGTACTCTTCTTCTGGCTAGGTGACAAAGTGGAATTGAATCACTTTAGGACTTAAGGGATTATAACATAGGTTCAGGAGGCTTTGGTATGGCATTTTAGGCAAGTACTAACTAAAAGCTATCTTTGAACCATGTTTACTAACACTTTTATTTTCATAACCCAACCCTTTTCATTAAATCCACCCTTATTCTCCTATTTCAAACTTTTCTCAAGTGCTTTCTTTCTATTTTTAGTTGTCCCTTATTTTCGAACTGAATTCTTGCTACTTTTTCTCAAATCAAGGCACTTTTCTTTTCCTTTTCTTCTCTCGGTACATGATTTTTCATTTCTTTCTTTATTTCCCAATTAGATACCTTATTGTTATTAATTTACACAATAAGGGCCACTCTTAACTCATGCTTTTAGCCTAAGGTGAAGTACACAATATCTATTCTCCAAACCAGGGCCACAATTTGTTGCCACCCTCAACTTAGGCTTTTAGCCTCAATTAAGGTTCACATGTTCAAGGATAGTGTAGGGCCAATATCAAGGTATTTCATCAAACAAGGTTAAGATAGTAAGTTATCAAGAAAGAATGAGTACATGAGAACCTCAAAAATTTAGAACAAAGGATTCATTCTCTCATTTGGTAGGTCATTTAGGCTAAAAGTGGGTTCACTAAAAGAATAAAGGCCTAAGATCCTTTCCAAATCAACCAGATTACCAAACCAATCTTAGAGTACTAAGGCAAGTTCTAAGTCCATACAAGATACATGAATGCGGTAAAATAAGCTCACAACACACATCGCATTGTACCCACAATCAAGTATATACTCACAAGTCATGCTTCAAGCCTCAAATTACCTTTACATTATCAGAACAAACATCACTAGATCATCAAAATGCATAAATGCATCAATAATCACAATCTCAAAAATTTTGACGATACGTAATTTGTCAAATCATTCAAAAAGCATTTAGATACTATGTATATGCCGACAGAAAACACTACTATGAACATAAACATTATCTACACTACCTAAACATGCTGGTTTAACAGAAAATTAAATATCTTCAAGGAAAAAGAATCACGATAAGAAAACCATGGAATCAAAAATAGGGGAAGTTATGGACTTGAGGCTACTCAGACTTCACCTTAATCCATAAGTTCCCATACCCCACCAAAATAGAATACTTTGTTCTCAAAGTAAAGACAAGATTGAAAATCAAACACGATAATATATATATATATACACACATACATACATACACTAAGAATCAAAAACTAACATCCAAAATATAAGTACAAACAACAACTAACATAAAAATATTTAAACAAATCAAAAACTCAACATAATAAAAAGATTATCTAATAATAGAACAAAGTATCCATAATGAAAAAATAAGAACTGGGGTCAAAAGGAGTTAAACATCATGGTGCATCAAGCACCAGTCTCTAGCTGGTCTGCAGAGTCCTGGGTTACCATCTCCACCTCAGCATTTTGGGTTGTCGCTGTATGTAAACTACCCTCTCCATATGAATGCTAGTGCTCCCTATCTCTATATAGCTGCCAATAGGATCGACTCCTATAGCACCTCCTCTGGTATCAGCTCTTCTACTGGGGCTGTTGGGTCGTCAGGTCAAGGTTGCTTTTAGCTCATCTCTGGATCATCTATCTCGATGGGCCTTTTCCTATGAGCATGCAAAGTCAGCTTGGTAGTCAAACACCTCATCACCAGCTGGTGCTACCTTTGGGACACAACTGGGGCAACTAACATTTGGAATAGGTCGGCCTTGAAATTGGCCAACTCCTCAGTAACCACACTCGTGCCAGTAGGCCTAGCATCTTCAAGACTCCACTAGACTCCCATCTCAAAAGCATCGACTCAAGCATCTAAAACTCTAACTCTATCATCTACCAATGCATGGGTAAATACCTTCATCCTCTCCTCTGAGTCCCGTATGGTCCTGCTGACCTAAGGTTTGACTTGTGCTGCCAAAGCCTGTAGCCTTAACTACGTCGTAGCCACCCTACATAATAGTTCCTAAAAAGCAACAGTAAGGATAATACAATCGACCTATAATGTAGATGCTCCTGGTTCTAGCATATTAGAGGATGGCGTGTACTCGATTTCAATAGCTGATATGGGCTCTGCGGCGACTAAAGTAGTGCCAATAGCAGCTAGAGGTGAATACAGAGTTTGAGGCTCTACCAAGATGGCTATAGGAGCTGATCTCTGTAGAGCTACTAGGTTTTCATTAGCCTTGATTAGACTGGGTCTATCATACGCACAACCTCTACATGAGGGTCCAAGTAGAGAATGACCCGCACACCAACTTCCTTGCATAATCTATGTACCATGATGAGGAATGGCAAGGCTTGCTGGGTGCGACTATCAACTCGTGCATTTGTGCTGCCATAGCGTAAGCCCAGTCAATTTCGTACCTTACTAAGATGATATCAAATAACACGCCCCTCTCCAATGTGATCCCATTATTAGTGAACATAGGTCTGATGCACCAACGGATATTGGACCACCAAAACTTTGCTCTGACTGAGAGGTGGACCTCTAGAATATACTCATTGTGTTTTGTAATCCATGTTGGCTCAACACCTTCCTCACAAATTTGGCTTGCTATCCACCTAAGGAGCTCTGTTCTCAGCCTAGCATCCTTCTGATTAATCGTCTTTCTCATCTCTACAATCCTATGATCATACTCCGTAGTAGAGTGTGGTACTCTGTAATATGGCCTAAACTATACCCTCCGGATGGTTTCTTCTGAGATATCAACAACCTCACCTCTGACCAGGACTTCACTCAATCATGGCTACTCAATTGGCTTATTGTGCCTCGGCAGATTGCTACATAAAGTAGCATAGTAGGAGGCATAGAATTCTCAAACCAGGCAGGGGGCATACTTTCCCAACACTTGTGATAACCATTCTAATCCATGCTGCTTAATTTCAGCTTCTAGCCCTAGTGCACTGCTTAGCCCTGAGTCTTTTAACCTTGCCTCTTCATCAAAACTCCGCACTGGCCTCCCTTAACTTTTTAGTTCTAGTCCCTTTTCATAAATCTATCTCATTCTTGTGACACACAACATTGTGCTTTGAGGGTATGTGGAGGTGAAGTGTAAGTCAAATCGGCTGGCTGTTGTGGAGTAGTATCCTCTGGCTGAAATTGAGATACCTCAAGAGAATCAAACTCAGAAAGGGTGGCATCATCATCAGATCCTTCATCATCACCCTCCTCTTCAGACTGAGAGGGGCTATCTACTTCCATCGCAACCCTTGCTGTTTGTGATCTCGTCACAGTTACATTAGCTTAGGGATATGGGTGCACATTTACCTCTTTAGTAAGTTGTTCATCATCGAACATCTCATCTCTCAATCATTGTCCTGAAGTCAAGACAGCACCTCTTCGACCTCTTGGAGGCATGGTATCTAAAAAGTCAACTTATATTAGCGCATGAGCCCCATGATGTTTTGTTCCACAAATGTCTAACACAAAAAATGACCAACCAAGAAACAATATAAATACCCAAGTGAAAACAACTGAACTAGGTACAGGGTTGCAGATACGAGGTGAAGGTACAACTCGTGGGGTGATCTATGAGCTGTACTATAGCCTCTAGTACCAAGTTATCTGAGAGAAATGTATTCTAGAATCAGCTATGAGACACAGGTATGACTCGTACGGTAACCTATAAGTTATAGTTTGGGCTCGTACCTAAATCTAGGACATTTTGAAAATTCAGATCTGGGCCACAAGACCACCACTACGAATTGTAATAAGTGCTACTAATTGTAGGGGAGCCTCATATGGAAAATGTTATGGAACCATAAGTTATTGTTGCCTTCCACAAAGGGCCACTATGACTTGTAAGATGACTTACGAGTCATAGAGGGTCCTCATAGGAGAAAACAGAGAGCACCCTGGGTGCCTCTAACCTTTCTACATTGACTAAAAATTAACTAGGAAGCATTAGAAATCAAAATCACATAAATAACCCGGTAATAAGCTTGATCGCTGCACTTTATCAATCATTCCAAAATGAAACATGAATTCTCTATCTCATTTAAAAGATTGCCAGTATGAACTAATTTTGGAGATTACCCAATTTCAGCAATAGTCTAGCATAACTGGAGACATGCAAATGTTCACTCAAGTTCATATAATAGTCATTACTATCAACAGAATAATGCCACCCCAACATGGTTTCACCAGATAATTACCCATAAATCATGTAATAGACACATACATCCACAACATTAGCCTTCATAATCACAAGGCAAGGGTAGAATTAAAGAATCAACTTATTACAGGGGCGTAGACAATGCTAAATCATACTCCTCACACTATCACAATCATTTGCACATGGTTTTGCTAATCATCATCCCAAGATATTCACTCAAATACCCACAAAACATAAATTTTTTTATGTATACCAAACTTAACCATGAAAACTTACCAAATGGAAGATGACTGTGTGATGAGATATTAGTGAAATGCACTTGCTAGGAGATGTTAGTAGAAGAATGATTAGGGGGATGAATAAAATAGAGGAAGGTGATGTGTTGTTTTGGGGGTTATAAAGTGAGCAAAACTATTTGATAAAGGGTCATAAGGAGCTAAAAGATGTTATTCTTTTAATATTTCAAACTAGGTCACCTTTTAAAATTTTTTAGATCAAACCCACGATACCCCGATTAAGAGTCATAGGACGTCATAAGACTCATAGGCGCCAATCTCATAGCAGACCCAATACTTAAGAAAATTTAATATTTCATACTTGGGCACTACGAACCCCACTTATGACTTGAAGGAGACCCCATAAATTGTAAGGTTGGCTCGTAGTATGTGAGCCAACTTCTAATACTCACTGTTTCCCTCTATGAGGCATGACTATGAGTCGTAGTGGTGACTACTACTTGTAGGCCTACTTGTAGAAGCTGCTCCAAGCAGAAATCTCTCTACTTCTCATTTTTTTGGTTTATTCCTGCAACCAATTACTCTAAATACACTTAAATGCACGACAATACAACTAATTCAAAGTCTTAACAATAACAACAAAACACTAAACTACCACCCAACAAATTAACCAAATAAAAATATCTCAAAATAATCTGAAACGTAAAAGATGCTTGGGTTGCCTCCCAAGAAGCGCCTTGTTTAACATCGTGGCTCAACCATGCCATCACAGAAAATCAGACTTCTCCATGAGTTCCATCACTGCTCCTTCTATTCTTCCTTTGATAATCCTACACCACCTTTAGTTTCTCAGCAAGCTATGTCATCAAATCTCCTAGCCTTTGCATTGACAAGGTTTGTTGTTCCACTTTGTATTTACTTTTAAGAACATCAATTTTTATCCCATGAACAATATCATCTTCATCTGGAGTTGTTCAAGCATATGCTCAATCCTTGTCAGCTTATCAGTGATGCAACGTTGGCATGATAGCCTTTGCCAATTTGGGACATTCTCACTCTTGGGTTTACTCGGGGATTCTTTCAATACACTAGTGGATGGTTTGACCTGTCCTTGAAAGGGTTGGTAGACTTGGGCAACTACAAATAGCTTGTCCATATGCTCGGCGATCTCATTAAATGGTCATTCTAGGAACAACCAACAGTCCCTTCCAAACAATGCATCAACATGCCCTTGTTGTTTAGAGATTAGTGCTCGATAGAAGCTAGTCACCAATTCATCATCAGTTAGACAACGGTTTTGATTCATTGCCAAGCACTGCTTATACCTTTCCCAAGTTACTACCAAAGGTTCTCCTAGCACCCTTTTAAAATTGTAGATGTTATTTTGTAGCTTTTGCTTATAGGGATCTTTATAGAAGTTCATAAGGAAGACTCTCTGTACATCCTCCTAGTTAGAAAAAAACATTAGGTAGGAGAATTGAGCACCATTCCAAAGCCTTACCCTGGAGAGTCATGGAGAAAGCTTGAAGAGCCATGGCCTCCTAAGAAGGATGTCTTATCCCAAGAACCCCTCTAAGTATTTCTGTAAAATGTTGCAGGTGCATTTGAGGATCGTCAAACTCTTACTCATAGAATAGGATATGTCTCTCTAATGTTTCCAATAGATCACTAGTGACGTAGAGATTTTGTTCAGTCATGGTGCCAACCAACCTACACTTAAAACTAACTAACAATAAAAAAAACAAAAGCAAAATACAAGAGAGTTTAGAAACTAACACTAGAACTAACTAACAATGAAATCAAGTCAAAACCTAGTCGTATTCCCTGGCAACGGTGCCATAATTTCTGATGTTGTTCATGCTCCAATAAGAAAGTTGTCACTGTCACCAATTAGCCTAACCAAAGGTGAGGATTCAATCCATAGGGAATACAGGGTTTGACTACGAGGTTTCACTATCAAGCATTTCAAGTATCTATAACTAAAATCTATAAATAGGGGGGAGGGTTTGTGATTCGAGAACAAAGTAAAATAAACACTATACTGAATAAACCATTTTTCGTTTACTTGATAAACCTAGTTAACATAACTATAATTATAGATTCATATATAGGATGGTAACTTAGGTACTTCCAGCCATCTTGTGAAAGTGAAGGTCGAATTTCACCATAGCACTTGGTCAGTAACCATGGCGTGCTAGTTAGCCATTACCTATTGTCCCAGTCAACCTCCCCTTGTCAGGTTTAGTTGATTAGGCGAGAACACATCAATTAAATCCTATCATCTATTTGTCTTTTCCTATTCGTCACTACCTTGGTCGAGGTCGTGATAGTAGGCGGGGTTTGGTATTGGCAACCACCAAACAATAATCATACCAAAGAGAAATAGATAATACATGCAAAACTCCAATCATAGAAATGCACTAAACTTAGTCATCTCAAGTCAAATACCCATGGTTCCCACGACCCAAGCTTTGGGTGCTTAGCTACTCATGGCTAAGGCAAAATCAACAAAAATGCAATTATAAGTCATGATTGAAAATTTTACCCCAAGAAATGAAGGTTGAAGACACCACCAATTACAAACCAAAATCTTGATAGACTGATAAGAAGCACAAAGCAAGATTTACAATCCTCAAAATTGAGTTTTCCAAGAGAAAGTGATAAACTGAAATAAAATCGTAAAAATGGCCTTGAGAGTATATTCAAAGATGATGTTCTATTCTCTATTTCAAAATCTCTCTAACAAAATCCTTACTTAGAGTATTTATAGTATTTGCAAAATAACCCTAAAAATTACACAGAAAATACAGTTGGGAGCTAGTACGCCTCTCAGTATGGCTCGTAGGGTGAGCTACAAGTCATAATCAGGATCTCATATCAGGTTGTTGGTATCTTGTACTCAACTAGTATGACCCGCTGGTATGAGTCGTAGCTTATGCTCCTATCATAGTATAGGTCTTCAGTTGTTGATCTAAAGTTTGGGCCCTCTGATTCCTACTACGAGTACACCTATATAAGTTGCAACGAGACTTACAACTCGTAGGACGGCCTCGTAAAGTTGACTTCCAGTTAACAAATTTCTAATTTTTGGTTTCTATTTCTTGCTATGATAGCACCATGCGACTCGTAGCTTGGGATACGGCTTGTAGGTAAACTCGTATGTTCTATGCTTTAGCAAAATCTATAATTTTCTTCCAAAATCATGCTAACCTAACCTTTCTGCAATAACAACATGAAAACACATAAAAACCATAAAAGGTCGCATTAAGAACTTACAAAATCCCATATTTTGGGCACCGAATATGTTATATTTTGATAGTACATCACTTATGTCTCTAGAAAACTTAAGGGGCATGAAAAGAATTATCTTAGCCATGATTATGAATTGGCCGCTGTGGTTTTTACTTTAAAAATTTAGCTTCATTATTTGTATGGGGTGCATATTGATATGTTTACCGATCATAATAGTAAACACATTATTCCTAAGATGGCCTTCCAAACTAGATATGGGGACTATGAATTTGTAGTTATGTCTTTTGGATTGACTAATGCACCAGCTATCTTCATAGATCTTATGAATATGTTCTTTAAACCCTACCTTGATTTGAACCAAAATTTAAACCCTACTTTGAATAGGGTCTTTAAACCCAAATTTTTTTTGAAAATTTGGCATCATGATTTGTATGGGGTGCATGTTGATGTGGTTATCGATCGTAATCGTAAATGCATTATTCTCTAGATGGCCTTCCATACTAGATATGGGTACTATGAATTTATGGTTATGTCTTTTAGGTTAACCAATACACCGGCTATCTTCATGGATCTTATGAATAGGGACTTTAAACCCTAAATTTATTTGTTTGTGGTGATCTTCATTGATGATATTTTAATTTATTCTTATACTGAGGAAGAGCATATGAGTCATTTGAGGGTAGTGTTACAAAAATTGAGGGAAAAGAAGTTGTATGGTAAGTATGAAAAATATGAATTTTGGTTTAAAAAGGTTGTCTTTCTAGGTCATGTGATTTCGGGGGATGGTATTAAGGTGGATCCTAAAAAGATGGAACTGATTAGAAATTATCCTAGATCTTTGATTCTATCAGACATTAGAAGTTTCTTAGGCTTAGCAGGTTACTATCAAAGATTTGTAAATGGATTCTCTTCTATTTCTTTTCCCATGACTACATTGACCCAAAAGAAGGCTATGTTTGTGTTGACCGATGAGTGTGAGAATAGTTTCCAAACCTTAAAGGATCAGCTTGCCTCCGCTTCTATCTTGTCTCTATCGAAAAGGTTAGAAGGGTTTGTTGAGCATTGTGATTCCTCACGGATTGGTTTGGGTTGTGTCTTGATACAAAATGGTAAAGTGATAGCCTATGCCTCTAGACAACTCAAGGTGCATGAAAAGAATTATCCCACCCACGATCTTGAATTGCCGCCATGGTTTTTTGCTTTGAAAATTTGGCGTCATTATTTGTATGGGGTGTATGTTAATGTGTTTACTGATCATAAAAGTCTCCAATATGTGTTCACTCAAAAAGATCTCAACTTGAGGCAGCAAAGGTGGTTAGAGCTTCTTAAGGATTATGATATGAGTGTGCATTGTCATCCTCGTAAGGCTAATGTGGTGGCCAGTTCTTTCAGTAGGGTGTCTATGGGTAGCCTAGCACATATTGAGGATGGTGGCAAGGAGTTATCTAGAGAGGATCATTAGTTGACTATATTGGGGGTTTGGTTGGAAGAGATTGAAAATTGTGGCATTGTGGCTGTTGATGGTTCAAAATCTTCCTTTATTGAGGAGGTGAAAGCAAAGCAAAATCTTGGATACCTCCTTATTAGAATTGAAGGCCTTGCTGAGAGAGGGCAAGGTGGAGGTTTTCTCCCAAGGGGGAGATGGTGCTCTTAAATACCAAGGTAGGTTATGTATGCCTTGTGCGGATGACTTGAGGAAGAGGATTCTTGATGAGGCTCATAATTCTTCCTATTCTATTCACCTCGGTTCTACAAAGATGTATACGGATTTGAGGGATGTGTTTCGGTAGGGAGGTATGAAGAAAGACATTGCCAAATTTGTATCTTATTGCCATAATTGCTAACAAGTCAAGGCCGAGCATTAAAGAAAAGTGGCCTAACCCAAGATATAGAGATTCCTGCTTGGAAGTGGGAGAAATTAACATGGATTTTGTGGTTGTGTTGCCTAAGACTAGAAAGGGTTTTGATTCTATTTGGATTGTGGTTGATAGAATGACAATGTCGACTCATTTCCTACCAGTCAAGACTATAGTGCCAAAGATTATGCTATGTTGTAGATTCATGAATTGGTTAGATTGCATAGGGTGCCCTTGTCCATCATATGGAATCATGGTGCTCAATTCACTTCTAACTTTTGTACGTCCTTCTAAAGAGGTCTTGGTACCACGTTAAAGCTTAGTATGGCCTTGCACCCTCAAACGGATGGCCAAGACAAAATAACTATCCAAACTCTTTATGATATACTTAGAGCTTGCATATTGGAGTTTAAGGGTAGTTCACTTATAATAATCTCTATCATTCTAGCATTGGTATGTCTCTTTTGAGGCTCTCTATGGTAGATATAGTAGATCCCTGATTGGATGGTTTGAAGTAGGGGAGATGGCTTTGTTGGGTCTTGATATGGTTATGGAGGCTTTGGAGAAGGTAATGTTGATTAGGGAAAGTTTGAAAACAGCCTAAAGTCGCCAAAAGTCCTATTCTGATGTGAGAAGAAGGGATCTTGAATTCAAGGTTGGTGATTTGGTCTACTTGAAGGTTTACCCTTGAAGGGTGTGGTTTATTTTGGTAATAAGGGTAAGTTGATTCAAAGATTTATGGGTCCTTATAGAGTGTTGAGGAGTATTAGTGAGCTGGCCTATGAGTTGGAGTTGCCCGATGACATAAATATGGTTCTTCCGGTCATCATTATATCTATGTTGAGGAAGTATGTGGGTGATCCAAGTGTTGTTGTGTCTCTTGATGTTGTGGGTTTTGTTGAAGGCAATTTGACTTATGAAGAGGTTCTGATAGCAACCTTGGATAGGTAAATGAAGAGGTTGAGGAACAAGGATGTTGTTTCCATCAAGGTTCTTTGGAGAAACCAACAAGTTGAGAGTGCCATATGGGAAGCCAAAGTGGACATGCAAAAGTGATATACCTATTTCTTCTATTCTACTCAAGCCTAAGGTACTCATTCTAAGTTCCCTATGTGATTTCAAGTCTTTTCTATCAGCCCTTATGTCATTTGCATATATTCATATTTATGTTAATAAGTTCATAGTAATTTTGACACTTATTTTGAGATTTTTTAAAATGGTGTTTAAGTGCATTATTGCATTCTTGTTGGGGATGATTTATTCATCATTCGTCTTCTTAGATACGTTTCCTTAACATTCAAGGATGAATGTTTCCAAGGGGGAGATATTGAAATGACCCTAAAAAAAGTGTCCAAAAATGTACGTTGGAAATACCCATAGTTATAATTTCCATATATCTCAAAATTTGTGTCACATCAAAAATCCGACTTCATATTCTTAATCAAGATGAAAAATTGAGTGGGAGATGGGTATATCCCCAATTTTAGAGCAACCATATCAAAATTTGAGATTTCAAGAAAATCCTTATCCAATATTGATCTATACCCTTGGAACGACACGACCAGGGCGCGGACTAGTGTTATTTTTGAGTCAGTTTTTTTTTCGGTCCAAGGCCTTTGGGTCTTGGGCCTAAGCCTCCACATGCGTGAAAAACCTATACTTAGTCATTTTTCAACCTCATATCATACAAGACTTTCCACAAAACTCTCTCAAACACTTAGACAAATATTTTATTCAAAATCAAGTGTCCCAAACTTACTTTCAGATTCAAGGAATTCAATCAAGCTTCAAGTTCTTATCTTAATCTTTATCAAGGAATTCTCCAAAGTTGATCTATGTGGGTTGCAATCATTGGATCCTTTCACCCGTGGTGTCCAAGCTTCTGTTCTACATAAATCGCATATTTCTAAGTTAATTTACTTATTGGTCTTCTTATTATGAATTTGACTATGAACTATGGTAGGATTTCATTAAAGTATGACTGTTTAAGCATGTTATGAGCTATGAATCTAAGACATATGATGAGTTTTGATGAGGGGCTTCAATGTATTTTGTAAGGTGGTATTACCAAGACTTGGTGGGTTGATTTACTTCAAGTTTTCTTGCATGATTTCACTCTTGAATTACATGATTTTACACTAGCATTATACCCCTACCATGTGTTTGATAAAATATCCAGTTTAGGGTTCTTGAGCTATTGATGATCTAATGCATGGCTTATGACTCAAGTGACTTTATGAGATGAAAATAATGTATATATATGTTGATTTCATAAAAAGTATATATAGTGTTGCAAGTTGACTACACCTTGTTGACAGGGTGTTATACCTCAGTCACCATGGATGGTAGTGTGAGACAACCATCAAACAATTGGGGGGTTGATACCTCAATCACCATGGATGGTACAGTGAGATAACCATCAACCAAGTTGATGGGTTGATACCTCAATCACCATGGATGGTAGGGTGAGACAACCATCAACCAATTGAGGTATTGATACCTAAATAATCATGGATGGTAGGGTGTGACAACCATCAACCAATTGAGGGATTAATAATCGTCTCTCCAAAGGGGTGGTAGGCCTTGGACATGATGGACTCTTACTACACAAGTAACATGTTCTATATAAGCAGGTTTACTTCAAGTATCATTCATGAATGCCATATTGCTATATGCTTATTTACTGCCTAATTATGCACTTTGATTTTGTTGACTATCTCTTGTTGTATGTCATCCTACATACTTAGTACATTCAAATGTACTAAAACATACTCGATGCCTATATGATGTTACCATGTAGGAACTAGACCTCCTCTTGATCATCCTCCTTCTCCATGTGGCTAGTACTATCTACTCAAAGCAAGTTTAGTGAGTCATCCACTCTGGGGATAATATCTCTTGTTCTTATGATTATGTAAAGAGTTCCACTGTCTTATTGAATGATTTTGACTGTGAGAATGAGCCCGGAAAATTATCTTGGCCCCCGCTAAATTCTAAGTTTAGAGGTGTTATTGGACATGTTATGTAATGATGCTATAAGCTTTGACTCTCTTGACTCTTGTATGTTTTAAGCTATGAAAGACTCCCTTAGTCCCTTTGCACTTATTTCTATTCTTTTATTGTTGTTTAATTGCTTTCATGACTAAGGATGTGTAATGATATGTTAAGAGCCTTGTTTGGAGTCTAATCAGGTTCCCCATTCGCTGTGTCATGACTAGGCCCTAGGCTTGGGTCATGACAACTTTGAATATCGATGAAATCCCCTCACCAGTAAAGAGGTGGTCTACTTGGCAAAAGTAAACCATACTCCACCTACGGGCACCCGTATTTCATATGAAGATACCTTCCTTATAGGCACTCTCATTTAGGATAGGATTTTCACATTATATCATATCATATCATACTTTACCTTACAGGCAACCCCATTACATATGAAGCAATCTTTCTTACGAGCACCCCCATTTCGGATAGGATTTTCACATCATTTTTGCTTAGCACAATCTTGAAGAAAAGGGGAGGGCCCTCTATCCATCGGTGCTAAGTCAAACATCCCACATGAATACTTATATATATACATGCTTTCAAAAGATGCAATAGTCCTTTCAAATCATTTTAATGGACCTTTGGTTCAAAAACCAAATATATTTCTTGTATTTTCATAAATAATCTCAAAAGCCAAATCATAGTTCATATCATGATACTCATGAATAGGAATAGCTCATTTACCTGTACAAGGTGGTCAAGCACCGAAAATGCTCAAAGAGCCATAATCATAGGCATTTATGTGATCACATTCTTGTCATAATCAACATCTTATCAAAATCATATACATAAACATAATCGAGCTTAACCAACTTCATAATTTTCATAAAAACTAATGTACATGAATGTATTTGCTATGAGTGATAGGAGAATAAAATAGGCAATGGAGATTCAAACCAAATCATTAATACACTATGAAATTCAACTAAAAATATAAGTTAATTCACATTTAATCATAATATGGATCATGCATGCACAAATAAAGCTTTAAAGGGGACAAGCACCTTCATAACTTTATAGATTTAATGTAAACCATCATATTAGGGCTTTGATCAACTTAAAATCATCAAATAAGAATAGCCCATACATCAATTGAATTTTATAAATTATAATATTGAAAATCAATATTTAAAGTAAGCACACAGTCAATAAAATCACTTTAAAATAGTTTGGATCTTCTTGGTTAAAACCCACATACCATAGCTAACGAAGGAGATTCAAGAAGAATTTTTGTCAAGAAAGAGACCCTCCTTGTTTTGCAAGCTTAAAACCCAACAAGTGTTCTTCGAAGGAGATTTAACAAAATTTTCAAACGTGAGGAATGAATTTGAATGTTAGGAATAGAGTTTAGGTTATTACGAAGTCTTTAGATAGCATAGGAAGTCACAAAAGTCATTTAGAATAACCCATAATTACGAAAATACTATTAATGGAATGAGTTAAAAAAATGAACGTCGTCACTTCAAGGGATACTATATGGTCCGTGACATACTACATAGACCATATACTCGTTTGTGAGCCAACACTTACAAAATTTTTGCTTGGCGAAGGTCCAAAACGAAAATCCCATGCTTAGAAAAATTTGATATAATCATCCACGCGAAGGGCTATACGGGCTATGTAAGGTCACATGGCTCGTGTGACTGCTCGTGCCACTATACTTAGAAAAATAAAAATTTTCCCTGATGTTGTTACAAGACAGTGACTCCATACTTAGAAACATTTCACTCTGGAAGCCATACGGGAGGGCTCACGAGCTATGTAACACTACACAAGCCGTGTGACGGGCCGTGTCACTATACTTGGTCCCAAAATTATGTGATTTCAAGCCAAGGCCACCATATGGGTCACTACACAGTTCGTAAAGTGTCACACGGACCATGAGGGTCCAAGTGTGGTGCGCCTTATTTCAAAACACCATTCCTAACGGCCAACACTTCTCCACATACCAAGGGTTACTTCATAGGGGCACCACACGATCCGTGTGACCTCACATGGACTATGTGAGCTCCCATAAAGCACTTTGGTCCAAAACTTTCTAAAATCGAGATTTTCAAGCTTCAATGAGGTCACACCGCCTCTGGATACTTATATAAAATGACAAGAATATTGTTGTTTGCATATGATAACTAATAATCTTAATCTTTTATCTTCACTACAACAACAATAATATACCTAGTGGAATCCCACAAGTGGGGTCTGGGGAAGGTAGAATGTACACTGACCTTACCACTACCTCATAGAAGTAGAGAGGTTGTTTCCTCGTAACCCTCGTCTCAAAAACCCATAAGCAGAATAAAGTAGATATGACAAAATGAAAACAAAGGGAATATAAAGGATGACTAATAACGAAAAGCACATAATAATATCAATATGTAAGTATGATAAAATTTACACACATACGACAGATAATGACAAACATGATACTAACATGACTATTCCCGTTACCTTACTATACCCCAAGGCAAGACATCCACCCAACTCTACCAACCCATTAGCCTACTACTCTAATTCGCGACTTCCACTCTTTTCTGTCTAAGGTCATGTTCTCGGTAAGATAAAGTTTTGCGATATTTTATCTAATTACCTCCCCCCAATACTTCTTCGGTATACCCCTCTGTGTAGCTCCAAAAACCTACCTTTCACACATCCTAACAAGACCATTGGTACTCCTCTACACATGTCCAAACCATCACAGTCTCACTTCCCTCGTCTTATCAGCCACAAGGGCCACCTCTAGCTTCTCCTGAATGGTCTTGTTCCTAATATTATCATTCCTTATGTGACCACACATGTATCTCAATGTCTTCATCTCTGCTATATACATCTTCCGAATATGTGCATTTATTGGCCACACTCTACCACATATAGTAGAGATAGTCTAATCACAATTCTGTAAAACTTAGCTTTGAGTTTCAGTGGTATCTTCTTATCACACAATACTCCCAGCACAAGCTTTCATTTAGTCCATGCTGCTCCAATACGACATGTGATATAATCGTTAATATTTGTTTTCTACATTGATAATGTGAAACAATTTTCACTGTCAAGTCAGTAACATGTAATTGTCCATAAAAAGTGGATTTCCTAACCTGAACAGTTTAAAATACATTGACAGTATAAAAGTTATTGTATTGTTAGAGTATACAAGTTAAATCAAATCTGTTTTCATCCATAATTCGTTATTACTTTCTATGATAGGTGGTATGCAAAGAGGTTTCTGCATCCAGATGTTATGGTTGCCTATGATTACATCTTTATATGGAATGAAGATCTTGGAGTTAGGAAAGTAATAGGTGGTATGCAAAGAGGTTTCTGCATCTAGATGTTATGGTTGCCTATGATTACATATTTATATGGAATGAAGATCTTGGAGTTAAGACTTCTGTGCAGAGAACTAGGTGCCTCTCCATCTTTCTGTCACGTGATTTCTCGTTCTTCTCAATTCAGGGAAAAAAAGTCTTTGGTGTTTTTATTATCTTTGTTCGTGTAAATATCATCAACTAACTATGGCATATATATGCAACTAGTTAAGAAACACGGTCTAGACATCTCTCAGCTTGGTCTTGAACCCAACAATGGACTCACATGGCAGATGACTAAGACAAGGAATGACAGAGAAGTTCACAAGTATGTTCATTGGGTTTAATCATACACTCCCCACAAAAGTAAACATATACACAGATGGGGAGCTTCTCTTCATCTTGATAATATTTGTCCCTAATTTGGATGGAAACAATCTGAAAGTTAACATGTGTTGTTAGTAAACAGGGAAACAAAAGAGAAACCAGGTTGGTGCAGTGATCTGAATTATCATCGCTGCTACTCTGCTTTATTTTTGTGATGTTTTCCTTGATTTCACCATTGACCTTAACACTGATTGTGAATAGTAAGACTACCATGAACTTCTTACCACCTAATACTATGTAGTTTCTTTTTTGAATCTAACCACCAAATATCCTAATCTCTAGATTAAGGACTAATCTCAAAATCAACAACACAGATATCTAGAGAATACATAATCTCAAAAATAATAACAAAGATCTAGAGATGATAAAAACTTCTCACCATAAGCAGGAGTTGTTATTCTACCACTGATGTGCCTTAGCAACATATTGCTTTCAATAATCGATTAGATTTAATGGAATTCATAAAAAAGTTGTGATTATAGAGTTTGATTTGATGAAGGAATGAAGAGACAAATTAGAAATCTGATTTAATAAGGAAAAGGAAAAGACAAAACAGAAGTCTGATTTGATAAGCAAAATTATGTTTTGGCAGGAAATCTTTCTCACGTGCAATAAGGAGAAGCTCCATTAAAAGTTTAGACGGTGTTTGCAAGAGTATAAAAATTGTACCAATTCTTGAAACATGGAGGATTATTAGTGTTTCATATTAAAAGACAAGGACTACTTTGATTCTTAACTCAAAGATAAAAGACTATTTTGATCCTTTATTCTAACTTTATATAAAATCTTTTTTATTTGTTTATCTATGTTTATTTTTTTCATTAAAATGATTTTATTAGCATTTTATTTGTAAACTAAAATTGAATTCATTGTTGAATAAAATTACAAACTTATATTTTTTTCTTTTAAATCATATTTATGTATGTTATGATGAAATTTGACATAGAGTATTATGTGAATTTTTTTCATTTGAATTTAGAACTTATGTTATATCTTTAGTTTCATTTGTTTTAGTAGTATTGACCTGATATTTCAATAATCTATATTTTTTTTAGTTCAATTTGATAGATTATCTTTTTTGTCAAATGGTTTAATAATTTTTCTATGAAAATATATTTATAAAATTAATATTTTGTCAAACATGCATTTCATTTTGTTTGTATAAATTTTGTACTTTTAATTCTTATGATTAATTTAATAAAAATATACTAATTTAAAAAATATACATTATTTTTTAATAATATTAGTTAAGAACATGTGTTTACTAGTTAATATATTTTCAAAAGATAATATGTACATCTTAAATATTTAATTTAATGTTATTCATAAATATTCTTACTTGTCTAATATAAAATTAACTTTGATTTTTAATTTAATATAACCTTGTAATTATACTTATGCAACCAAATAGGATACTTAGAATTACACTGTAATTACATTGTGATAAACAAGTAAGTCATCATAATACTAAATTTTGTACTTACTACATTAGTAAATTACTATCTTAGTAATTTCACCAATTCCAATTACCAAGTGAATTTTCAAACATGCCTTAAAAGAATGATAAAGGATTGCAAGAATTGCATTGTAAACCATAGACAAGTTCATTGAACTTTGTTTAACGATGTACAGATGAATGTTCCTTTAGTTATACTACGCACCTAAAATAATAATTGTTGTACGACTATCTAAGTATTTGCAAATAAGTTCCTTTTCTAGAATACTCTCCAAGCGTAGATTATTCCAAGAGTCTTCCATGCAAATTTATGATATTCTACAATCTACCATCAGAAATTCTCATATTTCTCTAAAATATTCCACCAAGGACTAATCTTCTTTCTTTGTAAGTCTTTGATATGAACAATTTTATGCCAACAGCAAAGTGACATAGTGGGTACTACTCAACTCAATTTTGTGCTCTAGTTTAATGCTTAGGAGGCAAGTGCTTAAGTAGTTATGTCCATTAATTTCTCTGTACAAGGCAGTAATGTCTCCTGATAATCACATCTTCCTCCATACATACAATGGTTCCCATGAATGTCGGCTCCCGTTCTTGATAGACCTGACTCTTTGTAAGTTGAAAGTTTTGCTTGGCTTTGTCCATGCGACATAGTCACCAAAAGATGATGGTGTAATATACCATAAATTGAAAAGTTGAAATAAGAAGAAAAATGCAAAAAATATCACTGGTGCAAGTTAAATGAGTCATGTCTATGACTCATAAATGGTATTATAGGTCTTATATAGGAGCTCTAGATGGCACCTAGACTTGAAAAAATTTGATAAAGTATGAGCTAGGAGTACGAGCCGTAAAAGTATGGCCCGTGAAAATTGGTTGTGGATTAAACTTGAAAGACCAAAAAATGGGGTCTCAGTACTTTGTTTATGAACAAGCAAGATGAGTTGTAGTTTGAAGTGTAGGTCTTAGTTGGGTCTCATAGTCTTAGTCTTAGAAGGATGAAATTTCACTAAGTGTCAAGATAATGTATGAAGAGGATTTACGAGTTGTCAAAGGTTCCATGAGTCGTAGAGTTGGGTCGTCATTTGGTATAGTAATTTAATGAGTTATAGGACTTCAACTACAAGGTGCTTCTATGAGTGGTGAAAGACTAGACGGGTGTTTTAGGCTCAAATTTTGATGACCCCATGCATATAGATTGTAAATGGGTCTATGAACTATAGATCTAGCAGTAGTCCTTGCCCGATAAGTTCAATTAAGGATATTTTGATCCTTTACTTCCCTCATACACCCTAAACTATGTCATCTTTGTCCTATAACTACCCCAATAAGTGTATATACATTGACGATTTACCTTCTTCTCACCCAATCTCTCAGAAATCATAAGCTCTCTCAAGGTTTTTCTCTCCAATGGCATCCTTCTTCATCAAGCTAGGATTATAAGGATTCAAGATTTCAATTTCAAGTTTGTTGTAAGAATTCTACCTAAGGTATGCGAGTATTCATCCATGAGTCTTTTTCATTCATGGAGCTTAAAGAATTCTCAATTTTTTCTTCCAATTTCAAGAATGAATTACATGGTTTTTGATGACCCCTAATTCTATTGTATGAATTATATTTTATGATTATTGGTCCACTTATTCATGGATTATTATTAATTGCATGATTTCACTCAAATTATCTACAATGATTTCATTAATTTCATTATGTGTTCCTTTAAGTATGATTTGAATTGATATTATTTTGCATGATTATGCATGATTTTATTGAAATACATATTCAATCAATCCTCTTAGTATATCGTAAGCATACATAAGGTAAAAATATCCGTACACATCAGAATAAGTAGAAGAATATGCAGGTCTCAAATACTTCAACATCAAAGAATTACCAAAAGTCAAGAAGACAACACAGACTCCACACAAAATCCACATGCCTCTATTGTTCAACATAAATGGGGGCTTAAGACAAGTTCCTAACTCACTCATACTCAAAGAAAGAAATGACAGTGATAGTCTCAACATCCAACAAACTAGAACTCCCATAAGCCATGAAAGGTTTGTCATCCAATCATGAGGACTCACCAATCAATCAACATTCAATGCAACTCTAACCTAACCATAGGAAGAGTGAGATGTAGGATGAACATCCTCCACTAAATTATAAAATAATGCAGGCAAAAGTATGTATTAATACTCTTGAATGTACTAAGTATATGGACAATGAAAAACATAACTCAGGTAATGTAATAGACCAATTAAATATTATAATAAGAGAGGTAATTTAAAAGCATAAATAAAACATAAGGATGATCAATGCATAAGTAAATCATAAGGGGCCATGTAAAAAAAAAGGACTATGAATAGTTAAGGATTCTCATAAAGAACCATACATATGTGGGATATAACAATAATTGACAATAAGACCATATGAGCTATTTCGTGGAATTGCAATATCTACTTGTATATTAGAGAAAAGGGAGTCTAGTTTCCAAGGAAGAACTCTTCCTAGCTAGGTGGGTATCATGACCATGTGCTATATATCGATTCACTAGCTAAGCCATATTGGCAAAGAATCCTATAGTAGCAACATCTTTATAAGAATAGCATTTACTACTAAGAACCCCTTGGGTCGATTTCCCACCTCAAAGACCTCTTAGAGATAAGTCAAAATTCCATGAAATACATGTCATAAAATTATAATTATCATGAATTCATAAGATTGTCATAAATCATAGTTCATAGTTCTCATAAGTTTATCATGTAGGAAAGGCAATCCATAACTACTAATCCAAATTATAATAACTTGTTTATATAATAGCTGATGTTAGTGTGATTCATATAATGTGGGTATATACCTTCCATTATTGCTATTCCTACCTCCATACGGAGTGTCATTAAGATCTTAGTCACCTAATATCATAAACTTAATCGAAAGACATGTAAAATTCACAATCATGATTTGTAGTAAAAACTTGAGCATAATATGGGCTCTCATAAAATTGACTTAAAAATCATAATACTAGATCCAAAATGTCATGATCCAAGGGTAGGGACTAGGTGCAATATAGCGAATAAGGAACCCAAATATACCCCAAACAAGCCTCATGGTAAACTTACATACATATTTGGTTAAGAAGCATGGATCAATTATCAACAATTCTACTATGAAGATTAGAGTCTTAGGACGCACCCTATGGGACAAAGGATAAGGGATTCTCATCATCTTAAGCATAACATGTAATTCTAAGGGAAGGAAACATGGGATGCACTTTGTTAGGTATAAAAACTTAGGATGTTCACCAGTTTTCAATTATCATTACAAGCAACATTAAAACATAGGATAGGGACTAAGGAAAAGTCTCCACAGATACATAAGTGTCGCATAGATCATACGTATCACATCATCTAATAATACCTCTAGTCATAAGTGGGATAGGGGCCAAGACATGTTCTGAGCTCACCCCCAAAAGCAAATAACAAAAGTAAAAATGTCATAACATAGGTAAACAGAAAATGGATGTTGCTCACTCACCATAAGCAAAGTCTTGAAAAAATCATACTAGCCCTGAGGAGGTGTATAGATAGAAGATCTAGTCCCTATATGGTTAGATCATGCAAGAAAACGATACACATTAGTCCTCTTGGTGCTAAGTCAAGATACCACATTACATTTAAATCATAATCACTATCATATCATACATAGCTTGTAAATCATCATACCATAATAGGAGTAGCTCATCAAAACAATAGCATCATAGAAGGACTCCATAATCTTTCTTAATTTTCATAACATTTTCATGGAATCATAACATACTTGTTAGCCCTTAATCATTCATAATGTCCATGACATACAAAACTTGCACTTAAATCTTTCATCAATATAAGTGCCATGACCTGGACCTATGGTCTAGGAGTGACATGGCAAATGGGGACCCGAGAGTCCCCAAACAAGCCTCAAAGTATAAAAAGTAGTAAACACATAGATCTAAGTGACAAGAAAGTATGACTTACAGTATGGAGATATTATAGGGGTAGGGACTTGCATGGATGCACATAACATATAGCACATAAAGTCTAAGGGGCGAGTAAGTATGACTCACTCTATTGGGGCAAATGGGACTTAGGATCTTCCACATTTCTATATCATAATATAAATCTATATGATAATACTTATAATCAATTCAAATTAACCATATTAAATAGGTATCCATAATCATAATTTACAAACAACAACACATAACGTATATCCGTACAAGAGTCTATAAGATGTCCGACAATGTCTTTAGTCATAGAATAGGACGGGGGCCAAGACATGTCTCGGGCTCACCCTTAAGGTAATAGCATGAACGAAAGCAACATAAGATAGATATATGGTGGCTTGTACTTTGAAGATAGAACTCACCACAAGAACATCTCTAACTCTAAACTGATGTGCTGTCAAAATATAGCATATTTGGTGCCTGAAACAAGGGATTTTGTGAGTTCTTCAAGCGATTTGTTAGTATTTTGATTTGTTTTTGTGTTAATTTTGCAAAAAAGTTAGGTTGACATGATTTTGAAGAAAAGTTGCAGATTTTGCTGAAACATAGACTTTACGAGACTACCTACGAGTCGTAGCTCACCCTACGAGTCGTAGGTTGATATCGTAGCAAGAATCAAAGACAAAAATTCCAAAATTCTACTAAGTGGAGGTCACCCTTATGAGGACATCAAATGAGTCATAATTCACACTATGGCTCATATAGGTGGACTCGTAGCAAGAATCAGACAGCCAAGCTGGTGGACCAAAAACTAAAGACCAAGATTACGAGACCAACATATGAGTCGTAGCTTAAGAAACAACTTATACCTATGGGTTGTAGTAGTTTAGTCCAAGATGCCAAGAACCTGATACGAGACCTCGACTATGCATTGTAGGTCATCCTACAAGTTGTACCTGCATAACTTATCAACTGCCAGCTGTCTTTACTGTGTAAATTCTAAGGGTGTTTTGTAAATATGATATATAGTTTAAGTTAGGTTTCTAGAAGGAGCTCGACCAGTAGACTATTAAAAAAATACATTTTGAAGGTTTTCTTAGTTTTTAGAGTAGTTTATTGTTCTTCCTTGGAAAACCCATTTTTGATATTGCAAACTTTGCCTTGTACTCATTTTAATCAATCAAGCTTGTGGGTTTGCAATTTGTAGTGCCTATTTTCTTCAATGGTATTGGTAAATCTCTCAACTATGTCTATTATTCGTATTCATGTGTGTTTTGCCTTAGCCATGAGTAGCTAAGCACCCACAACTTGGGGTTATGGGAACTATGGAAAGTTGACCTTGAGATGACTTAGGTTTCTTGCATTTCTACGATTGTGGTTTTGCATGTATTATCTATTTTTCTTCATTATTATTGTCATTTCGTGGTAGCCAACAACAAACCCCTCCTACTATCATGATCCCAACCAAGGGAGTGATGACCAATTGTAGTTATGTTATCTAAGGTAATCAAGTCGATGAACAATGGGAAACCCCGCCCTTTAGTTAGAGATTATAGTAAAAAATGCTAGAAATAATTAGTGGTGAAATCTTATAATCAAGCGCTGTTTTCCCTATGGATTCTATCCTAACTTTGGTTAGGTTATTGCTGACAACGATCGCTTTCTTATTGGAGCGTGACTATCATCGTGAACTATCATAAGAAAAGTGGATGAATATAGTCTCTGGTCCTCACTTGGTTAATCATATAGGCAAAATTATGTTTTAGTACATTTGAATATATTAAGTATGTGTGTATTCAATGCATAAGACTTATCAAACTTGCATTAAATGCTAGATTACAAAAGAACATATATAGAAAGAAGTATATAACAAAGAAGAATAATATACGATATGCCATGAAATCCATAATGCATGAAATGCTACAATGCTCATATTCAAAGGGTATATGACCATATTAGACATCTCAAAACTCATGTGAGCTATTAGATGAATTTGCCCGATGTAGACCTCCTATTGGGTGAGAGAAGATCATTTGCCAAAGGTAATCTATACCACACCTTACAACCCAATCATTTCAGTGTGATGGCCACCTTCCTTATGACCCAGTCATTCCAGAAGGATTTCAATATCATATCATATGAAATCTGTAATCATTCCTTATGACCCGATCATTTTGGTAATTGCTATCATATACCTATGGTGGTACATAGTTCAAGAGAGACGAAGAGGACACTTAGGGATAGCCCTAATGCCTCCAATCTCATTCGGTGCTAAGTTATCATCCCAAAAGAATACTTATATATATATGTTCTTTCAAAATAGGCACAAGTCATTTCAAGTCATTTTAATGCATATTTGGACTTAAAAGCTAAATATTCTTTATAATCGTCCATACTCGAGCTAAAAAGCCAAATCATAATTCAATCCATACTTTTCATGCATAGGAATAGCACATTCACTTATAAAAATATGGTGTAGACACCCAATATGCTCAAAAAGCCAACAACATAAACATTTATATGATGACATTGTAATCACATTCTTGTCATAAACATAATTTTATCAAAATCATATTCACAAACATATGTGGGCTTAACCCACCGAATCATTTTCATCAAAATCCAATGCTCATGAATGTGTATGTCATGAATGATATGTGAAAAATCAATGCGCAATAGAGATTCAATCTTAAATAAAAATTTCAATATGAAATTCATGTAAATCTATAAGTAAAATCTACATTCAGATCACAATTTAGATTACCCATGCTTAAATCAAACTTTAAAGAGACAATGTATATTCAAATCTTCATTATATTCATTCAATTTAGCGTATTAGGGATTAAATCACTTTAAAATCAACAATAAAACACAACCTATAACTTAATTGAATCTAACAAATAATAATCTTGAAAATCCATAATTAAAGTAAGCGCAATTTCGTGAAAATCAAAGTAAAAGAGTTTGAGTCTTCATGGTTCAAAGGGACCATAAATCACTCCCACTTTCCTTAGTTCACAAGAAGAAACTAGAAGAATTTGATAAAGAAGAGAACCTTTCCTTAATTCCCTAGCTAAGCCTCAACTGGAGTTCTTGAGAGGAGTTCTTAAGAGTTAGCTTGAATAAATTCTAAGTGTTAAATGAATTTGAATAAGAGAAGAAGAGTATAGGTCATTTAAATATCTTAGAATAGCATAGGTAGTCACAAAAGACCCTTAGGAGTATTAAAAATTAAAAGAAGGCTATTAATAAAACGGAGGTTAAAATCTTGCCAAGGGAACCATACAAAGGTCACATGGTTCATACAAAGGCACGTGGACCGTATTCCCTTCAGTGAAGCCACACTTAGGAAATATTTCACTAACGATGTTCTAAGACGGTGATTCCATACTTAGAAAGTTTTGACACCAACGCCCAGATAGAGGGGCATACGAGGCCTATACAGACCATGACGGTGTATACGGTCCCTGAGAGGTTCATATGTGACAAGTCTTATCCAAAATATAGTTTTCAAGGCCAAGCCTACATCACATAAGCCACCACATGATCCATACAGTGCCACACAAACTGTGTGGGGTTTATATGTTGTGAACTTTATCTTGAACTCCAAAGTTATGGTCAACACACTGCATATAAGGACAAGGGCCACCTCAAGGCCCCTCCACACGGCCTATGGTGAGCCACATGTACCATGGAGTTGTCGTAAAGTGTCACCTTGGTCTAACTCTCTGGAACCAATTTCCAAGTACTATTAAGGTCATACAATGTCCAGGTCTTTATATCATCTCCCTGTTGAGAACATTCATCCTCAAATTTGCTAGAACTCGGCTTGAAAGGCATAACTTAAACTTGAAACATCCAAACACATGAAACCGTGCATATTTCATCACATGAAAATCATAAAGTCACTAAAACTCATATCAAAATATTTTTAAATCATTCAAAACACATTTAAATAGTTTTTGTGCATATGTATGCATATCATATCATGAAACACTATGAGTGAAATAATTAGGACCACTTGCAATAGGAAGAACCTAATACTTAAGCATAAGTAGATTCGAAAGCTTGGGGATATTGCTTCATCATGTCCAAATCCATCTCCCATGTAGCACTCTCCACATGTTGATTTCTCTAAAGTGCCTAAACCAAAGCCACATCCTTGTTGCGAAGCTGCTTCACTTGCCTATCAAACATCTCAACCTGGACTCCCTCATAAGATAAGCTCTCCTTAACCTCAATACCTTCCAAAGACACAATGGTACTAGGATCACCAATCAATTTCACATTCCCAATCTGCTCAACAATCTTATAAGGACCTACATATGAGGCACTCAACTTACCCTTCTTACCAAAATGCATTACCCTTTTCATAGGTAAGACCTTCAATACACCTAATCACTGACATAAAATTCAAGATCCCTCTTCTTAACATCCGAATAAGGCTTTTGGAGATGTTGAGTCATACTAATGTTAGCATGAAAGGTATTGTTAAAATCAAACTCAATAAGTTGTAGATGATCATTCTAATTACCCTTGAACTCCAACACACAAGCCCTCAATATGTCCTCCAAGGTTTGAATCATCCTTTCGGCTTGTTCAACAATTTGATAATAAAAAATGGTACTTAACTTCACCTTAGTACCAATTCTTTTTTGAAACAACCTCCAAAAGTGAGAAGTAAATTGGGTGCCACGATAAAACATGATAGACCTGGTCACAACATGCAACCTCACCATCTCTTAGATATACAACCTTACATTATATTCGAGATTGAAGGTAGTCTTAATCGGTAGAAAATGAGTCAATTTAGTCATCTGATCAATAATAACCTAAATCGAATCAAAATGCTTTCGAGTCCAAGGCAACCTAACCACAAAATCCATGTTCATATCTTCCCACTTCTAAGTAGGAATCTCAATATGTTGAGTCGATCCATCAGGCGTTTGATGCTCTACTTTCACTTGTTTATAATTAGGGCATTCAGATACAAACTTGGCTATATCTTCATACCACACCACCAATACATTTCCATAAAATCCTAATACATTTTGGTAGATCCTTGGTGAATAAAATAATAAGAGCTATAGGCTTCACTCATGATCACTCTCCTAATATCATCAACATCTGGGACACACAACTAGTCTTGATCCCGAAGCACACCATCTCCCCTTTCGGAGAAAATGTCTATTTCTTCTCAGTGACCAACTTCTTCAACTCAACCAACCAAAAGTCTAAATCTTGCTTAACCTTGACATCAGCAACCACAGAAGATTCGACCCCATTAAGAACATAAATACCATTATCATTAGAGTCAACCAATATAATACCTAATCTAGAAAAATGATAAATACCTTTTGCCAACTCTTTCTTCCCTTCATCAACATGAGCTACACTTCCTATAGTAGTCTACTAAGCGCATCGACTATAACGTCTGCCTTGTATGATTATATTGCACACTCATGTCCCTTCAGAAGTTCCAATTAATTTTTGTTCCTCAAATTAAGATCTCTTTAGGTGAACACATATTGAAAACTCTTATGATCAGTGAAAACATCAACATGCATCACAGACAAATAATTTCTCCAAATTTTCAAAGCAAATACCACAACCTTTAGCTCAAAATTATGTGTCAGCTAATTAAGCTCATGCACCTTCAATTGCCTTGATGCATAAGCTATCATTTTAAACCAAACCAATTCGATAAGTATCACAATATACCACAAACCCATCTAAACAATCTGGTAGAGTCAAAATAGGAGCCAATGTAAGCCAATCCTTCAAAGTCTGAAAGATCTTTTCACATTCATCAGACCAAACAAAGTTGATCTTCTTTTGAGTCAATTTGGTCAATGGCGATGCAATAGATGAGAAACCTTCAACAAAACTCCTATAATAAAATGCAAGAAAGCTTTGAATATCTGGAGGTGTCAATGGTCTAGGCTGATTCTTCATAGCCTCGATCTTCTTCAGGTCATCCTTAATATTATCGCCAAATGCCATATGGATAAGAAAAGGCACATCACCAACCAAAACTCATATTTGCTAAATTTAGCATACAATTACTTCTTCCTCAATGTCATAAAAACTAATCTGAAATGATCTATATGCGCCTGCTCACTTTGGGAATAAATAAGAATGTCATCGATGAAGACAAAAATAAATCTACCAAGAAATGGCTTGAACAACATATTCAGGAGATCCATAAACAAAGTCAGAGCATTAGTCAAACCAAATGACATCACCACATCTCCAAAGTGCCAATATCTAGTCCCAAAAGGTGTTTCAAGAATGCCATACTCCTAAACTTTAATTGATGGTAGCCGAAATGGAGGTCAATCTTTGAGAAATAGGTGGCTCCTTGATGTTGGCCAAACAAGTCATCTATCCTTGGAAATGAGTATTTATTCTAGATGGTTACCTTATTCAATTTTCTATAATCAATGCACATCTGAAGAGACCTATGTTTCTTTCTTACAAATAACACCGAAGCACCCTATGGTGATATACTTGGCCTAACGTAGCCCTTCTCCAATAAGTCTTTTAATTGATCTTTCAACTCTTTTAAATTAACTAGTGTCATAAGATATTGAGGAATAGAGATAGGTTGAGTATGTTGGAGAAGATTTATGCCAAAGTCTACTTCCCATTCAGGTGGAATGCAAGGAAAATCTTTGGAAACATATCCAGAAACTTATTAACTATTAGAACCAATTCGAGAGTAGTGATTAGATCTCGTATTTTTAACCCTCACAATATGATAAATACACCCCTTTGAAATCATATTTTAAACCTTAAGGTAGGAAATAAACTGACTTTTAATAGCGGAGTCACTATCCTTCCATTCAAGAATGAGGTCATCCAAAAACTAGAACTTTAACCTTTTGGGTTCTACAATCTATAGAGGCATATTAAGCAAAGAAACAACATAAGCACGAATATCATAGGCAGTGTCCCTGAACTTGAGGACTCACCAAAGCTTACCTTTAAGATACCACAACTAGCCACGAGGAGGATGATCGTAAGGGGCTCTGGTTCCTACATGGTAATATCATGTAAGCATAGAGTATGTATTAGTATGTTTGAATGTACTAAGTATGTAGGATGCAACACAACAAGAGATAGGCAACATAGTCAAAATGCATAAACATAGGCAATAGATAGTATAATAATAATTATATGGCATGCATGATCAATGCTTGAAGTAAAACATGCTTATATAGAGCATATTACATGTCTAAGAAAAGACAATCATCATAGACCAAGCAAACTAGTACTTGAAATACAAGGCATGTCACCCCCTACGTAGGTGATTGAGGTATATACCCCTCAATTGGTAGATGGGCATGTCACCCCCAATCATAGTGGTCAAGGTATATTACCCTCCACGTGGTAGATAGGCATGTGACCTCCTATCAAAGTGGCCAAGGTATATATCCTCACCATGGTAGATGGGCATAACACCCCCCATCAAAGTGATCAAGGTATATCCCCCTTAATTGGTAGATGGGCATAGCAGCCCCTCAACAAGTTATAGTCAACTTGTAACTCTATAGATACTTTTCATAAATTTATCACATACATACATTACATTTTCATTATCATAAAGTCACTTGACTCAAAGGCCATGCAATATATCATCAATAACTCAAGAATCCTTAACTTTATATTTTATCAAACACTTGGCGGGTGTGTAATGCTAGTTAAAAATCATGCAATTCAAGAGAGAAATCTTGTGAGATGACTTAATGTAAATCAAACCACCAACACTTGGTAAACTCTCATCCAAGATACATTGAACCCATCACCAAATCAAATAATAAATCATGGATTCATACCTCAAAACATGCGTAAATAGTGAATATTTTATGAAACTCTAACATAGTTAATGATCAAATTCATAATAAAAAATGCTCATAGATAAATCAACTTGAAAACATGTAATTTACTTAAAAAGGAAGGTTGGGCACCATGGGTGAAAGGAGTCAATCATTCAAACTCACATGCCTCATATTTGGGGCTTTCCTTGATGAAAATTTGGATGAGAACTTGAAGCTTGAATGAATTTCTTGAGACCCGGAAATGAGTTTGGGACACTTTAATTTGGGTGAAATATTTGGCTAAGTGTTAGAGAGGGTTTTATAGAATATCTAGAATGATATAGGGTTGAGATTTTACTAAGCATAAGCGTTTTTATGCATAGGAAGGCTTAGGCACAAGACCCCAAGGCCTTTACCGAAACAGGAAAAATAGGCAATAAAATACACAGGTCGCTATGGTCCACGTCATAGAGGTGTTGCAGACTATCACTGGAATTGCAAAGTTGATGAAATTTGTTTTCCGCTGTGGGTCTTCTAAAATCAGGTTTATACCCATTCTCCACTCAATGTTTTTCCTTGATCACAAATATGAAGTCATATTTTTGATATCACACATGAATTTTGAGATATAAGTTAATTATGATCAAAGGCAGTTTTGAGAAACATTTTCAGGCACTTTTTAGGGCATTTAAATATCTCCACCTTGGGAACATTCATCCCCAAATATTAAAGAAATATACATAAGAGAACTAATCAAGATGATTTCAGCCCAACATATGAATGCAACAATTCATTTAAACATCATTTTCAAAAATCTCAATATAAGTGTCAAAATCACCATAAACTTGTCAACATAAACATGAATGCATGCAAATGACATAAGGGATAAAACATAAGACTTGAAATAATATAGGGGACTTAAATTAGTACCTTAGGCTTGAGTAAAAGGGAAGTGATAGGGATATCACTTTTTCATGTCAGCCTCGCCTTCCCTTGTGGCACTCTCAACTTGTTGGTTTCTCCAAAGAACTTTGACAGAAGCTACATCCTTGTTCCTCAACCTCTTCACTTGTCTATCTAAAATTTCAATGGAAACCTATTTATAAGTCAAATTATCATCAATAACATGCAAAACATCAAAAGAACAATAGCACTTGGGTAACCTACACACTTCCTCAACATAGACACATGAAAGATCGGATGAACAATATTCATATCAATGGGCAACTCCAACTCATAGACCATCTTACCAATCTTCCTAAACACTCTATAAGGACCCATAATCTTGGACTTAATTTACCCTTTTTACTAAAACGAGCCACACCCTTATGGGTGAGACCTTCAAATAGACCCAAACACCAACCTTTAATTCAAGATCCCTTCTCCTCACATTGACATGGGACTTTTGTCGACTTTGGTCTATTTTCAATCTTTCCCTTATCAACCTCATCTTTTCTATAGCTTTCATGACCAAATCTGGACCCAATAAAGCCATCTTCTCCACCTCAAATCATCCAACTAGGGATCTACAACGTCTACCATAGAGATCCTCAAAAGGAGCCACACCAATGCTTGAATGATAACTATTGTTGTAAGCAAACTCAATGAGTGGAAGATGTTCATCCTAACTACCCTTAAACTCGAAAACACAAGCTCTAAGCATATCCTCAAGAGTTTGTATAGCTCTTTGGCTTGGCCATGAGTTTGAGGGTAAAAGACCATACTAAGCTTTACCTTGGAACAAAGACCTCTTTGGAAGGACCTCCAAAAGTGAGAAGTGAATTGAGCACCATGATCCGAAATGATAGACAAAGGTACCCCATGCAATTTAATCAACTCATGAATATACAATCTATCATAATCTTTGGCACCATACGTAGTCTTAACTGGTAGGAAATGAGCCACCTTTGTCATTCTATCAACTACAACCCAAATAGAATCAAATAACTTTCTAGTCCTAGGCGACCCAACCACAAAATCCATGTTAATTTCTCCCACTTTCAAGTAGGAATCTCTATAACTTGGGCTAGTCTACCTAGCCTTTGATGCTTGGCTTTCACTTGTAGGTAATTATGACAGTTGGATACAAACTTATCAATGTCTCCCTTCATACCATCCCACCAAAACACTTCCCTCAAATCTCTATACATCTTTGTTGAACTAGGGTGAATAGAATAGGAAGAATTATGAGGCTCATCTAACACCTTTTCCCTCAAGATTTGCAACACCACCCTCAAGTGATCCACATAATCCTCCTCACTTTAAACGACCCTAAAAGGTGTCCAAAAATGTTCTTTGGAAGTGTCCAAAATCAGAATATCCAAATATCCTAAAATTTGTGCATTATTTCAAAAATACGACTTTGTATTCTTGATCAGGGTGCAAATTTAAGTGAGAAATGGGTCTAACCCCAATTTTAGACCAAAAGAATTGTAATTTAATTTTTCCAAGTTGATTCTAGTGAGCTATCAGCATCCCTAGGGCGACAATTCAAGGGTGCGCTATAGTGTATTTTGGCTACCAGTTTTCTATCTCGGTCCAAGACTTTTATGTCATGGGCTTAAGTATTCTTATGAGTTAAAATACCTATACTTAGCCTTATTGCACTTCTTATCATCCAAAACATTCCCCAATACTCACTCAAACACTTAAAGAAATATTTCACTCCAAATTTCAAGTCCCAAAACGCATCTGGATCTTAAGATTTTTCAGTCAAGCTTCAAGTCTCCATTTTCAATTATCAAGAGTTCTCCAAAGCTAAGGTATGTGGATTTCAACTATTGGGTCCTTTCACCCATGGTGCCCAGTCTTCCTTTTTATCGAAAATACATGTTTCTAAGTTGATTTTGTATATGGATTTTCTATTATGAATTTGACTATGAACTATGTTGGGGTTTTGTATAAGTACGACGGTTCATGCATGTTTTGAGCTATGAATCTTGAATCTATCTTGAGATTTGAAGAAGGGTTTTGATGTATATTGTATAATGGTGTTACCAAGTATTGATGGGATGATTTACTTCAAGATTTCTTACATGATTTCACTCTTTAATTGCATAGTTTTACACTAACATTGCACACCAACCAAGTGTATGATAAATTGTCCGGTTATGGTTTCTCGAGGAATTGAAGGTCCAATGCTTGTCTTATAAGTGAAGTGACTTTATGATCAAAGGAATGCATGTATAAGATATTCTCCTATATAGTGTTGAAAATTAACAACGTCCTACTTGGGGGGTTAAGATCCCGGGTAACCATGTCGAGGGGTTTGTACCTTGATAACTGGGTTGATGGGTGTGCACCTCAATCACCATGGGTGGTAGGGTGAGACAATCTACCAACAATATCGAGGGGTTTGTACCTTGACAACTAATTGAGAGGTTTGTACCTCAATCACCATTGGTGGTAGGGTTAGACGATCCACCAACCAATCAAGGGTTTTATATCTTGATAAACTATGAATTTTATAATGATGGTCTTTTCTTGCACATGTATTATGTTCTACATAGGCATGATTTACTTCAAGCATCTTCCATGCATGTCATAATGTTATATGCTACTCATTGCCTATGTTTATGCATTTCAATTATGATGCTTATCTCTTGTTCCATTGCATTCTACATACTTAGTACATTCAAACATGCGAACGCATACTCTATGCCTACATGATGTCACCATGTAGGAACCAGAGACCCAATTGAGCATCTTTCTCCACATGGATAGTATGAATTCTCCCAAGCTAGTGTTGAGTCCTCTATTCTGGGGAAAATATTTATGATCTCATGCTATGTACTAAGCCTATCTTTCTTTTATGTATGTATTGACTACGAGGGTGAGCCCTGTTGTTTGTCTTGGCCCTTGATTTTATATATGTAGTAGAGGTGTTGCTAGGTATGTTAGGTATTGAGCCTTGACTATCTTGTTTTGATTCTTATGTTATGAAGGTATCCCTTTAATCCCTTTTTTCCTTATTTCTACTCTTACTATGTTGTTTAATTGCTTCCATGATCATTGATGAGTAATGTTATGTTAATAGGCTTGTTTGGGGTCCCTTCGGGTACCATATTTGCTATGTCATGTCTAGGCCCTAGGCTTGGGTCATGACATTATTATGGGAATAGATCAAGATATCATCAATAAGTACCACCACAAACAAGTAAAGGTAGTGTTTAGAGACCCTATTCATAAGATCCATAAATATAGTCGGTGCATTGGTCAACCCAAAAGGCATAACCACAAACTCATAGTGCCATACCTAGTTCGGAAGGCTGTCTTGGGCATGTCATACTCCCTCTCTTTCACTTGGTGATACTTGTACCAAGGATAAATCTTAGAGAGGTGACTAGCCCCTATAAGGTAGTCAAAAATATCATCAATCCTTGATAGAGGGTACTTATTCTTTATGGTGACCCTATTAAGTTACCAATAGTCAATACACATTCTAAGAGTACCATCCTTCTTCTTCACAAACAACACCAGTGCACCCCAAGGTGATTGACTAGGCCTAATAAACCTCTTCTCCAACAAATCTCTTACTTGCTTTTTCAACTCCACCGGGGCCATACGGTAAGGGAGAATAGAAATGGGTTGAGTATCAAGATGGAGGCCTATACCAAAATCTATTTCCCTTTCTGGAGGAACACCAGGAAGCTCATCGAGAAAGACATCAAGTAACTCATTAACCACTAGAACAAACTCTATAATAAGGACTTTGGACTCAACATTCAAAACCTTCACAATATGATCAAGACATTCCTAAGAATTCAACTTTTTGGCTTTAATGCAAGAAATGAATCTACCCTTGACCAACACATTATGACACTCTCACTCAAGGACTGATTCATTAGGGAATTGGAATGTGACCTATGGATTCTACGATCAACACAAGAATAATATGCATGCAACCAATCCATCCCAAGAATGACATCAAAATTCACTATATCTAACTCAACAATATCACAAGGCAAAATTTTATGCAAAATAAAAATGGGATAATTTCTATAGATCCTTCTAGCAACAATGCATGCACCAGCGGGAGTAAACACCTTATATGTCTCACATAATAATTCGGGTTTAACATGAAACTTTTTAGCAATAAAAGGAGTAACAAAAGAAAGAAAGAGTGGCACCTGGGTTTATCAATGCATACACTTTAAAATTAAAGACTTTTAACATAGCAATGATAACAATGGGTACGTCATCTACCCCTTGTCTCCCTTGGAGAGCGCAGAACCAATTGTGCCTTGGGGCACTATTTTATTGACATCCCTTTCCTCTAGGACCCAAATTTGCACCTTGGCCTTATGGATGACCATCTCTACCCTTGTGTTGGTTATGAGGACAATCCATTACCTTAGGACCCACTTCTCCATACCCATAACAAGCATTAGTATCCTTTATACATAGGCCATTATGGCCTCTACCATATCTTGGGCATATTGCATTAGGTACCACACCACCATCACCTTGGGCACTTGGGTTGTCATTAGAAAACCTCCTATTAAGAATATTAGAATACCCTTGGCCTTCATGAAACCGGCCACCCTTGGGAATTTTGAATCTACTTTCAAAACGAGCCATTTTGGCCTTACCCATTCTTCTTTTTCTAAACTTTTCCCCCTCCAATTGTCCAGCATAAGTCATGAGGCAAGACAAGTCTATATCACCTATCAACATAGCAGCACGATACTCCTCATAAACTAAATCGGATAAAACCATCATAAACTCATTCATCCTAGTCCTTGGCTCAGCCACCAATTGTGGAGCATATTTAGATAGTTGGTTGAACTTGAGGGCACACTCCCTCACACTTATTGACCCTTGCTTTAAATTGATGAATTCCATTATTTTGGTCGTCCTTAGCTCAAGAGGAAAGAATCGATTGACAAATGCCGCCTTAAACTCCTCCCAAAGGATCATATTGTTGTTCCCCTTCTCCACTTTCCATTGAGTAAACCATATTTGGGCTACCCCTTTGAGTTGGTAGACTACCAACTCTGCTTTCTTATCCGAGTTAACCCCTATAATAGATAAACACTTTGTGCATATCATCAAATAAATTCTTGAGGATCCTCATCCACTATAGACCCATGGAACTCCAGTGAGTTCATTCTTGTGAAATCCCTCACCCTAGAAGCCAAAGTAGGAGCATGAGGGGCTTGGTCCCTTTGGTTGATTTGATTAGTCATGGCATGGGCTATCATGGTAATAGCATCCCGAAACTCTTCATAAGTCACTACCCCATCATGAGGAGCTTGAGGAGTGGGAGAGGCCTTGCTCCTTGGGTGAATGAGCTATGCTTCCTCTTGAAATAGGAAAGATCTAGCATAGCAAAGACCATTCTTTAGGGTAAAAGCCTTACCTTAGCTTCTATAGCATGACATAGATCAAGAAGAAGGGAAACATTTCCTATGACTACTCATAGCCTTTTGCTCATTGTTGTGGTGCACTTCACAACTATGAACAAGACTCTAATTGATGCGGTGTGTTGGATGCTGAGAACTATTAACAACATAGTCTGTGATACCATGTTTGTCATGACCCAAGCTTAGGTCCTTAATGTGACAGGATGAATGGGAAATCGAAGTGACCCTAAACAAGCCTCTTAACATATCATTTACACATCCTTGAGCGCAGAAGCAATTAAACAACAACAAATGAGTACAAATAAAGGTAAAAGTACTAAGGGGAGTCTTTAATAGCATAAATTGTAGAAGAGTTAAAGATCAAGCATGATTACATTAGTTGTCCAACAACACCTCTAGCGTACATCAGGCGGGGCCACGACACTTTCTGAGGTCACCCTCATAGTATCAAGAGTTCAACACAAAGAAAAACCATAAGGAAGAATAGCATAGCTAGTGTCTGCGAACTTGAGGACTCACAAAAGTTTATCTTCAAGATACCTCAACTACCCACGAGGATGAAGATCGTGACGGGCTCCTATTCCTACATGGTAACATCATGTAGGCATATAGTATGTGTTAGTACATTTTATTATACTAAGTATGTAGGGTGCAATACAACAAGAGATTGACAACATAGACAAAATGAATAAACATAGGCAATGGATAGTATAATAACAATATGGCATGCATGATCAATGCTTGAAGTAAAATATTCTTATATAGAACATATTACAAGTGTAGGAAGAGACTATCATCATAGACCAAGCAAACTAGTACTTGAAATTCAAGGCATGTCACCTCCTAGGAATATTATTGAGGTATATACCTCTCAATTGGTAGATGGGCATGCCACCCCCAATTATAGTGGTCAAGGTATATTACCCTCCACATGGTATATAGGCATATAATCTCCCATCAAAGTTACCAAGGTATATACCCCTCAATATGGTAGATGGGCATAGCATCCCAACATCAAAGTGGTCAACTTATATACCCCTTAATTGGTAGATGGGCATAGCAACCCCCCCTCCCATCATAGTTGTTGAGGCATAGCACCCCCCTTAACAAGGTGTGATCAACTTGTAACACTATAGATACTTTTCATGAATTGACCACATACATACATTACTTTGATCATCATAAAGTTACTTGACTCAAAGGCCATGCAATAGATCATCAATAACTCAAGAATTTTTAACCGAACATTTTATCAAACACTTGGCGGGTGTGTAAGGCTAGTTCAAAATAATGCAATTCAAGAGTGAATCATGTGATAAAAGTTAATGTAAATCAACCCACCAATACTTGGTAACACCCTTATGCAAGACACACTGAAACCCCTCACTAAATTTCATAATAGATCATAGACGCATAGCTCTAAACATGGTTAAACGGTCAACATTTTATGAAATTCCAACATAGTTCATAATCAAATTCATAATAAGAAACACTTGCACATAACTCAACTCGAAAACATGCAATTTACTCGAAAAGGAAGGTTGGGCACCATAGGTGAAAGGACCCAATAGTTGAAATCCACATACCTCAAATTTGAGGATTTCCTAGATGAAGATTTGAATGAGAACTTGAAGCTTGAATGAAATCCTTAAGATCCGGAGATGAGTTTGGGATACTCGAATTTCGGTGAAATATTTGGCTTAGTGTTAGAGAGGTTTTTGGGGAATGTCTAGGATAATATGGGGTTTAAAAATAACTAAGCGTAGGTGTTTTTATGCATATGAAGGGTTAGTCCCAACACCCCAAGGCCTTGGACCAAGATAGAAAAAACTGGCAATAAAATACACAGTCCGTAATGGATCCGCATCGCCGATGTGTCGCGGACCCTCTCTAGAATTTCAAAGTTGGCAAAATTTATTTTTTACTATGTTCTAAAATTAGTGTTATACCGATTCCCAACTCGATTTTGCCCACTAATCACGAATATGAAGTTAGAGTTTTTACTTCATGCATGAATTTTGAGATGTAAGAAAATTATAATTATAGGCATTTTGGAGGCACATTTTCGGGTACTTTTTGGGACATTTCAAAAATCATATTCATAAACATATGTGGGCTTAACCTACCGAATCACTTTCATCAAAATTCGATGTTCATGAATGTGTATGTCATGAATGATATGTGAAAAGCAATGGGCAATAGAGATTCAATATTAAATCATCATTCCAATATGAAATGCATATAAATCTATAAGTAAAATCCATATTCAAATTACAATTTAGATTACTTATATTTGTGTCAAACTTTAAAGGGATAATGCATATTCAAATCTTCATAATATTCATGCAATTAAATATATTAGGGCTTAGATCACTTTAAAATAAGCAATAAATCATAGTCCATATCTCAATTGAATCAAATAAACAATAATTTTAAAATCCCATAATTAAAGTAAGCTCAATTTTATGAAAATCAAAAAGAGTTTGGGTCTTCATGGTTGAAAGGGACCATGAATCAATCCCATACCTTAGTTCACCAAGAAGAAACAAAAAGAATTTGATGAAAAAGAGACCTTTTCCTTAATTCCCATGCTAAGCATTTACTAGTGTTCTTGAGAGGGTTTCTTAAGAGTGAGATTGAATAAATTCTAATTGTTGAATGAATTTGAATGAGAGAAGAAGAGTATGGGTCAATTGAATATCTTAGGATAGTATAGAAAGTGACAATAGACCCTTAGAAGTAGCCAAAATTACAAGACTACCATTAATGAAACGGAGGATAAAACCTTGCCAGGGGTCCCGTAAAGGGTCACAGTCTGTATAAAGGCACATGGACTGTATACCCTTTCATGAAGCCACACTTAGGAAAATATTTAACTGACAAAGTTTTGAGACGATAATTCTATACTCAGAAAATTTTGTTACCAACGACTATATGGAGGGGCACATGGAGGCCTATACAAATCGTGAAGGAGTATACAGTCTGTGAGAGGTTCATGTGTGACAAGCCTTAGCCAAAATGTTGTTTTCAAGGCCAAGCCTACATCACACAAGTCACCACACAGTCCATAAAGTGCCACACAGATCGTGTGGGGTTTATGTGGTGTGAAACTTTGTCTTGAACTCCAAAGTTTAGTCCAAGACTCTACACACAAAGCCAAGGGCCACCTCAAGGCACCTTTACACGACCCGCGGTGAGCCACACAGCCCATGGGGGTGCTCATAAAGTGTCACCTTTGTCAAAAACTTTCTAAAACCAATTTCCAAGAACCATTAAGGTCGTATAAAGTTTGAGTCTTTACAACAAGATATTTCACCGTATAATCATAGTTCAAAAGATGGTGAATTTATGCATAGGTACTTAAAGTAATGACATCGAAGAGTATTATGCATAAAAGAGATAAAACTTGATCATTTGAAACCATTCAAAATAACCCACCAATATCACAGTAGAACCCCTAGTTAGGGCATCATGAAAATTATCCCAAAATCCATTAATATTCATAGTCTTTCATATTGTCATATCAAGCTTAACTTAAGAGTCATAAGGCCTCTCATAATATTAATCTTTGATTGAAATGCATGCAATTCAAATCAATATACTGATAATTTTCAACTCAAATCGTGCATATAAGAAGCAATAAGAAGTACCCATAAAGAAATAAATCTTGAAATAAAAAATTTAGTTGAAAAGCATCTTGGACTCCATGGAAAAAAGGACCTACGGATGAAGAAACCCATATACGTTGAGGTCTTGAAGGGGCCCATGGATCAAACAGATCATCTATCCTTGGCAAGGGATACTTGTTCTTCACGGTGACTTTATTGAGTTGCTGGTAGTTGATGCACATTCTAAGTGATCCATCTTTCTTCTTTACAAATAACACTAGCTCACCCCAAGATGACTTGCTAGGCCTTATGAAACCCTTCTCTAACAAATCTTTTAGTTGGTCTTTCAACTCTGTCGGGACCATGTAGTTAAGGGGAATAGAAATGGGTTGTATATCGGGAAGGAGGTCTATACCAAAATTTATCTCCCTTTTAGAAGGGAATATGGAAAGTTCATCAAGAAAGACATCAAGAATGTCATCGACCACAAAAACTGACTCAATAGAAGTGACCTTTGACTCAACCTCCCCAACCTGAATAAGATTGTAAATGCAACCTTTTGAAATCAACTTTTTATCCTTGAGACAAAAGATGAACCTAAACTTGAACACTGAATCATGACTTTCCCACTCAAGAACAGGTTCATAGGGGATTGAAATCTAACCTTGCTAGTTCTACAATCAATAGTAGCATGGTATGCATATAACTTATCCATCGCAAGAATTATGTCCAATTCTACCATGTTTAGTTCAATAAAATCACAAGGTAAAACTTTATGGAGTATAGACATGGGACAATCCCTATAGATGCTTTTAGCAAGAATGGACTCACCGATGGGGGTAGACACCTCAAAGGGTTCAGATAACAATTTGGTACATACATAAAGCCTATTAGCAATAAAGGGAGTAATGAAAAAATCAGTGGCATCCAGGTCCAATAAATAATACTCATCAAAATTGTATATCTTTAATATATTAGTAACAAAATTGAGAATCTCAAAAGTCTCTTGTCTCCCTTCAAGAGCATAAAATCGATTGTGGCATAGAGCACCTCCTTATTGACCTCCCTGTGCTATTTAGTCACCATGCGTACTTTATCCTTAAGGTTGACCATTTCTACCTTTGTTTAGACAATCTGCAAACTTGTGTCCCATATTTTCACACCCAAAGTAGGCACCCGTGTTCCTCAAATATGCACTGCTATAATTCCTTCCATATTTTGGGCACATTGGGAGAGTCATCGCACCATTTCAACTTTGAGCTCTCATGTTGAGCACCCTGTCATTACCAAACTTTTGTCCATAGGTATTAAAGGACTCTTGGCTTCAAATTTATGGCCTTGTTGGAAACGACCACCTTTAGTACGTTGAAAGCCTCCCTCAAGTCGAGCCCTCTTGGACTCCACCATACTTCTCTGTTTAAGCTTCTCCCTCTCAAGTTGTTCCATGTATGCTGTAAGTTAAGAGAATCAACATTTCCAATAAGCATAGAAGCACGACACTCCTCATTAATTAAGTTGAACACACTGAAAACAAACTTGTGCATCTTTGCGCTTGCATCGGCAACCAAATGAGGAGCATACTTTGAGAGGTCATTATGTTTAAAGGAATACTCTCTATCACTCATAGAATCTTGCTTGAGGTTCATGAACTCTATCATCTTCTCTTCCCTTAGTTCAATCGGGAAAAAGTGATCAACAAAAGTAAGTTTGAATTCCTTCCAAGGAATGGGTTTATCATCCCCCCTCTCCATCTGTCAATGGTTGTACCATGTTGGAGCAAGGCCCTTGCATTGGTAGGCTACTAATTTCGCATTCACAAATGAGATTATCCCCATAATAACCTAGACTTTATACACTTCATTGATGAACTTTTTGGGGTCTTCTTCCACCTTTGAACCAAAGAACTCTAGAGGATTTATCCTTGTGAAATCCCTTGCTCATGTAGCTGGGGTAGGAGCACGAGGAGCTTAAACTCCCTGATTAGAAAAGGGCGTTGCTAAAAGAGTGACTACATTCTGGTACTCAGTGTGGGTGACTCCTTCTTCTTATGCTTGGGGATCTTATGGGGCTAGAGGGGCCAGTTCACCCTCGGGCGGTGGGAGATCTTTCTGCCATTTGTCTTGGTGGCATGCTCTAAAAGAGAAGATGACCACACAGTAGAGATGGAAACCATTATTTCAAATCTAAAGCATGACATAGATTATTTTTTGTGTATTTGGGTGTGGATTTTCTTGATATGTTAAGGTGGGGGTATCGAGTTTTTGATTAGATCTGACAAAGAATAGTTTTCTACGTTGTTTATGCTTTAGATATGAATACATAGGTTGTAAAGTTTGATTTGTTGCTTATGAGATGACTGCTATTGTTCGGCTACATGGTCACAACGTCAGTAGTGCTGATGTTCGGGGAACATTGTGGGTTTAAGCACCCATAAATGGTACATAGACATTTCCAAGTAAGTTAATCCAAGTTCCACTTATGTAATGTTCACACGTCTTTTAATTACTTTTGTTCTTGGGAATCACCCACAATATATACAGTATTTTACCATTATCAGTTATGAGGATAGATGTATGTATCTTCTGCATTAGCATTTCTTGTTCTGTATTCTGGCTGACTGTTTCAAAGAATTGTTTTTAAACAGAATATACACTATCTTTGGTCATGAAACTTCTTTAATGCTATCAAACTAGAACTAATGTTACATGACTTGACCAACCTATACCATTTTTTACATCATAACATTTTGTATAGTGTAGTCTTAGTCAATATAAATCTACTTTGTGGGAATACACTGGGTATGTTGTTGTCATCGTTATAGTCTTGGTCAATATAATCGCCTTCGTAAATACTTTCTGATATCAATTGATTGTTTCTACTATATTAGTATATTATCATTTCATTGTTTCTACTATATCAGTATATTATACATGGATAATCATTTCTCTACCATATTAGCAATCATGAGCAGGAGCACTACTGTAACTTCAGGTTTATTTTGTATAGAATCTGGTAGTTTTCCGCAAAATAAAAATCATTATATCATTTATCTCTTGACATTGATTTTTTCACTTTCTTGGAGAAAATGTTAATATAAGCATACTGAAGTGCACCAACTTAATTAATACGTGGCGATGTGTCTTGATAAGTTATCTTCTTCTCTTTATTTTCTCTTGCTTTTTCAATTAGTGTGCACATTGAACTTTCCTGCAAAGTGGCTTAACAAAAGCTACTGGTCTGCAGGGTCCAAGCCACAGCCAAAGATTGGGTATAGTTTCAAGGAAAGTTTTTTCTAAATGATTCCCCATCTAAAGCTATTTTTTTGGTAGGTCCACCTCTAGGCACGGATATCCTCCTTGATAGTTTAGTTGTAAATCATGTAGTTAAACCACCTCCTCCTCCACCACCACTTGTTGAGGTAGGTTGGTTTGTCATTTTTTTCTTTCTTTTTAGCATGGCAATAGTATAGGCGTAAAGGCCTTTGGAAGCTTTATGTTCTGCATGTTATGCTGGCTAGCTGCCACTAGAAAGTTCTCTCAGTTTAACATTTAATGTTTCATGTTTCTGCCAACATATTTCAAAGCCAAATAGCATTTAAAGAATTCTTTCAGTTTTTCTCTCTTTCAGAATGCAGGTTTTGGTGTTAATATAATCACAAACATCCATCTGAATAATGGCACAAATGGTTATTTTCTGCCAGGTAATTGCAGCATGAGTGTTCACACAGGCTCGCCACATATAATCCCTCCAATGGCTAGAGATTCCGTTGGTTCTCATGAGAATTCAAGTGGTTGTTATATTGCAGTGACTAATAGCACCACGACATGGATCCGTCTTGATCAAGTGACCACAAATAAAGTCAAACTTTATATTTATTTTCAATAAAGAATTCTTAAATATTAGGTCCATGCTTAGCATGAGCCTTGCCCTTCTGGTATATATCTAGTACATAAATAAGTAAGAAAAAAAAAACTAACCAAAACCACTAATTCTAACTCTCTCCCCACTAACCTACACATCTTTCCCACTACCACATTTTCCTCAACTCCCCTATCTGCATATTACTCTATATATACTACCCTCACACACAACACTGGGATTCATACATACAGACACAACTAATAAAAATCCTACACTACATTTCTTTTTCCCACATACACAATACAAAGAGAAAAAAAACCCGCAGTAACACACAATTAGAGAAAACAAAAATTAAGTTTGAGGTTTGATTTCAGGATTTTAAGTTCGTGGTTCTACATTGTGGTCCTTTCTTCCTGTGAGGTAGTTTTTGCAAAAGGTAAAACTTTTTCTAATATACAATTTAAAATCCCATTTATATAAGATATGTTTTAACATTACAAAGTTGTTCAAATTCTATGTATGTTTAACTTTGACATTATCATATTGAAATATGTTTGACCTTTCATATTGTTAATTGTTGAATTTAAAGTAACATTTGGTATAATGTGTGATTATTTCTTGCATGCTTAAGCACCAAATTTTTTAACTTGTTCCTGAATAAAATGCGAAAATTATTGTTCTGCGCTATGTAATTAATGGATACTTAAACGGGATTTGTATGCTTAATATACTCTGTTTTAATAAATATAAAATAAAGCAAAAGATAAATTCTTGTATATTTTTATTTTGTATTTACGCTACTTTTGAATAATGTATTTTATTCAGAATATTAAATTATTGGGTCTATGATGATCTATATAATTAAGTTTGCCTTTACTGACTTGCAACAATTAACATGAGTAAAATATTTAGTACCTTCCAATTTTTATAAGAAGATTAGCGACTAAAGTTCATAATAGAAATTTTACTTTTTTTAAAAAAATAGAATCGTAAAGAGCATTATTAGGCCGACAATAATAATAGCAAAATTTTATAATTCAAGTTGTGGCTAGACTAGAAAGTGTTGCTACTAGTCCACCACACACTAATAACTCAAGACAATTCTAAAAGACTTTAAACAAATCAAAGAAGGTGGGTAAATAACTTTTTTCTTATAGAACTCATAAATACAATATATCAAAATTAAGTTAAGTCATAAACTAGTTAATAAAGCATTCGTGCTAAAACCACGAGACTCGAAAGGTGCCTAACACCTTCTCCTCGATCAACAAAATTCCTTGCCCAATTTTTATGTTTGCAGACCATAAATAAAGAGTCATTTCCTTTTGATTTGGGATTGAGAAAAAAGGTGACTTGGAACACCAAAACTCAATTTTCAAAATTCATGCGGAGAAAAATAGGGGTGTGACAGATGGCGACTCTGGTCGGGAATAATCAGAGTTCGAGCTTCATTATATTAATTGATACTTGCTTTAATTATTTTGATATATTTTTTTCTTTGACTCAAGGTATTATTTGCTCACTTTTGTTGTAGTGATATTGTTGTATTAAATTGTCTTCTCTCGCACAGTCTCTCTGAGTCTCTCAAATCATAGGATAGCCAGGAATGTAGTTATGCATCCTACTTTCTATTAAGATAAAGCTGGAGTGTCTTGGCACCTAGTGCAGGATTATTAGTTGCGCCTGTTAGGTAGGGTTAGGCTAGCCACTAGGTCGGAATAGCATTGCTACCGATAAGTTTCCCCTCTCAGGCTCAAGTGTTTGATTAAGTAAGCCAGGCTAGACGCCAACTCCATAAGGAATTCAAACTTAGTAGAACAAGCCTCAAACAACAATTATCCTCTTAGGATACACTTATCTGTATTGTTTGCATTTTACTTTTTATGGCTAAACATAGGTATTGGGTTCCTATGGGGCACGAACCACCGTTTAGACCAACATGCTCATGACTATATGTTACTTGTTACATTAATTAGAAAACTATTTGACTATTCCCATTAAATATTTTCTCTTTTTGGGTAAAATCTCAAATAGTTTGTTCCTCTCATGTTTGCAACAAGATGTTCCAAATAAAAGATGTTCTTCTAAAAGTCAAACATATTTATGAAAAGATAGTTGAACTACGCACAAATAATTCTCATCTTGATAAGATACGTAGACAACACTCCTTGGGTTCAGTGATCTTATTGATAAAATTTGTCAAAAAAAATCCTTTTTACTAAATGTTAAAAACACATTTTTTATTTATTCACAAAAACAAAAGAAATATTTGTTCCTTATAACAAAAGATAAACATGAATATTTCTTTGATTTGAGAATTACACATACCTGATTCTCTCCCTAAAGAAAAGCATAGACAACCTTTCTCGGGTTTGTGATTGTTATCCAAAAATAAGATAAAAGATAAAAAAGGGATACTTATTAAAAAAAAGTTAATCTTTATTCAGAAGATCAAATTCGGAAAGAAAATTTAATTTATTCAGAAGGAAAAACAGAATTTTTTTCCATAAATATTTCCACAAGAACTACGCACACCAGAGTCTCACCTTGATGAGATTTCGGTGATTCTTATTTTAAAAACTAATAATAATAATTTTTTATCCAAAAAAAATATTTTACTCTTTATTTTTAAATAAAGATCCTTATTCAAGAAATTCAAAAAGGAAGATCATATTCCTTTGTGTAGAAAAGCAAAATATTTTTTCATTCTTATTCAAAAAAAGAAAAATCATCCCACTTCAAAATAAAAATAAAAAGGTACTTCTTATCTTGATTGGTACCAATATACTTAGAAGTGTACATGAAAAAGTGTCAACTATTTAGCATAATAGAGTGGACCAACTTTGTTATGACCCATATAGATTCTTTTCGCACCTCTTGATTATACTCATGTCACACTTGGAAAATTCTCTTGCTTAAAGTTAAGGGTGAAAAAAATTTGATCTCATTGTTTTATGTGCATTGTGTGGTGAGCTTTAGATATAAAGTTCAATGTCATGACTTGTTGATCTAGAACTTGACTCGAATGTTTGCTGAGGCGAAATTTAATTTTGAGAAACATCTAATTTGAAAAAAGGTTGTAGGCTTTATTTGATCCAATTGTGCCTTGTGAGACTACCAAATACAAGTTATTTATCACAACCCAAGCCTAGGGCCTAGACGTAATACGACGCAAGTTAAACTCAAAGGGCCTCAAGAAAGCCTCTTAGAGCATCATTGCACATCCTTCGTCACAGAAGCAATATGTCAAGCATCAAAGGATCAAAGAATGGGAAAACCATGGCTAAGGGAGAACACTTTCATATCATAATAGTCAAGAGACAAGAATGAAACGCATATCATAGATACATAACATGTCCAACAAATACCTTTAACACAGACAAGAGCGAGGTCCAAGATAAATTAACCGGTCTCAACCTCATAGTCCAATATACAATAAAGAAGAGTGTTTCAATACATAATAGGAGAAACATAGACTAAGGTTCTCAAAGTGAAGGACTCACCAACTAGCTTGAATAGCATCGACAAGCCACGTGGAGGAGGATGATCAACTTGGACTCTGGTTCCTACATGGTAACATCATGTAGGCATATATTATGTGGTAGTACATTTGCATGTACTAAGTATGTAGGATGCAATGCAACAAGAGATATACATCATAATCAAAATACATAACTATAGGCAGTAGGATTAATATAACAATATGACATGTATGATTAATGCATAAGTAAAGCATGCTTAAGTAACTCATGATCATATAGGATATCATATGTGTAGAAGAGACAAATCTAGATTTCCAAATGTACAACCCTTTGGTAGGTTAGTGATGATATCGCCCCATCACTTAGGTGGATGAGTACAAACCCCCATCTAGGTTGGTGATAATGCTGCCCCATTGCCATGGTGAAGAAGTACAAACCCTTACCTAGGTTTATGAGGATAAACACTCATCTAGGTTAGTGATGATGCCGCCCATCACCAGGTCAAGAAGTACAAACCCTTCCCTAGGTTGATGAGTACAAACTCCTATCTAGGTTATCCGGGTTCTTAGTCCTCCTGAATTGGGCATGGTTTAATGAAATACTTTATATAGAATTTATCATGTATATAAGGTCATTTAATCTTCATATAGTCATTCATATCATATCTTATGCTTTGGACCTTCCACTCCTTAAGAAACCACATCCAGATATTTTTTCAAACACTTAGAGGGTGTGTAATGCTAATAAAAAACCATGAAATATAGAGAGAAAATTATGAAAGCAAATCCATTATAAGACCATCAATCAACACCTTGCAACACCCTAAAGAAATATACATCAAAACCCCTCATCAAATATTACAATAGATCAAAGATTTATAGCTCAATATATAGCAAAATAGTCACAACTTTACATAGCTTTAACATAGTGTGCAGTGAATTTCATAATAATCAAAATGCATTTGTAAATCAACTTTAAATCATGCAATTTGACTAAAAGGAGGCTTAGGTATCATAGGTGAAAGGAACCTATAAAAGAAACCCACATATCTTAGCTTAGAGATGAACTTGGGGAAGATTGGAGATAGAGACTTGAAGCTTGAAGAAGAACTTTCAAGGAAAACCTTAGCTTAGGATGAGAGTTTGAGACTCGTGTTTGGGAAGTAAAAATATTACTAAGTATTTAAGTGAGTATTGGAAAATGTTTACGATGATATATGGGTAAGTACAGGTAAAAACATATTTGGGAACACTTAGGCCTAAGACATAGAAGTTTGAACTGAACTAAAAAGACAATCCCCGAAATGTACAGGGGTGCATAGCAAGGGGTGTGTGAAAACCCCTCTGAAAATCACACTTTGGAATTTCATAATTGCTATCTTTCACTCTTAAATCAGGATCAGACTCTTTTTCACCTAACTTGGACACCCTGAACAAGAATATGAAGTTAGATTTTTGATATAGTAAATAGATTTTGAGATATATGAAATTTAAAATTTTAAGCTTTTTGAGGCGTGTTTTTGGGCACTTTTTGGGGTCGTTTCAATATCTCCCCCTTGGGAATGTTCGTTCCCGAATGTAAAAGAGACATACAGGTCAAAAACGATTATAACAAACCAGGTCCAATAAAAATGCAACATTATATTTAAAATACGATTTTCAAAATGTCAACATTAGTGTAAAATCATCATAACTTGCCAACTTAAACATGAATGCATATGAATGAGATAGAGGCTGAAACGTCTAACTTGAATCACATAGGGGACTTAGAATTAGTACCTTAGGCTTGAATGAAGTAGAAAAGATAAGGATACCACTTTTATATGTCTGCTTTGGCCTCCCAAGTAGCACTCTCGATTTGTTGGTTCCTCCAAATGACCTTAATAGATGCTACCTCCTTGTTCCTCAACCTCTTTACTTGTCTATCCAAAACCTGAACCCGAACTTCCTCATAAATTAAGTTATCCTTAACAACACCGATAATATCAAGAGGCAAAATAGCATTAGTATCACCAACATATTTTCTCAACATAGAGACATGAAACACCGGATGAATCAAATTTATTTCACTAGGCAATTTCAACTCATAATCTACCTTGACAACCCTCTTAAAAACCTCATAAGGACCAAAATATCTTGGACTCAACTTCCTCTTTTTACCAAATAGACCACACTTTTCATTGGAGAAACCTTCAAGTAAACTCAATCACCTACTTTGAATTCAAGGCCTTTTCTTCTCACATCAGCATAGATTTTTGATGACTTTGGGCCATCTTCAACCTTTCCCTAATCATCCTAACCTTCTTAAGAGCCTCCATAACAAGATCTAATCCCAATAAATCCACCTCTCCAACCTCAAATCAACTAATCGGTGATCTACAACTCCTCCCATAAAGAGCCTCAAAATGAGCCATACCAATACTAGAGTAATAGCTATTGTTCTAGGCAAACTCAATCCAAGGTAGATGGTCATCTCAACTACCACTCAACTCCAATACACATGCCCTAAGCATAACTTCAAGGGTTTACATTGTCCTCTTGGCTTGGCCATCCGTTTGAGGGTGGAAGGTCATACTAAGGTGAACCCTTGTACCAAGACCCTTTTGAAAAGACCTCCAAAAGTATGAAGTGAATTATGAACCATGATCCTATATGATGGACAAAGGAACCCCATGCAACCTTACTATCTCAGGGATGTACAACATTGTATATTCCTCAGCCCCATATGTGGTCTTAACCGGTAGAAAGTGAACCGATTTCGTCATCCTATCAACTACCACCCAAATAGAATAAAAACCTTTTCTAGTCTTAGGCAACCCAACAACAAAATTCATATTAATCACCTTCCACTTCCAAGTGAGAATCTCTATGTCTTGGGTTAGGCCGCCCGACTTTTAATGTTCGGCTTTGACTTGTTTACAACTGTGGCAACTAGAAATGAATTCGACAATGTCCCTCTTTATGCCTTCCCACCAATACACTTCGTTCAAGTCTTTATATATTTTGTTTGAACCAGGGTGCATAGAATAAGAAGAAATGTGGGCCTTATCAAGGATCTTCTCCCTCAAACCATCAACACAAAGCACACACAACCTACCTTGGTACCTATAGGCACCGTCTCCCCCTTGGGAAGGAACCTCTACTTTGCCCTCTTTCACCAAGGCCTTCAATTCATGTAAGGAGGAGTCAAGATCTTTTTTTGCTATCACCTCATCAACAAATGAAGACTTAACCCATCAACAACAACCACACCATCATTACCAACCTCTTCCAAACTAACCCCCAATCTAGCCAATTGATGCATATCCCTAGCCATCTCCCTACCACCATCAACATAGGCTAAGATATCTATAGACACCCTACTCAAGACATCTTCCACTACATTTGCCTTACCCAAATGATAGTGCATACTCATGTCGTAGTCTTTAAGAAGTCCTAGTCACCTTCTTTGTCTCAAGTTGAGATCTTTTTAAGTGAAGACATATTGAAGACTCTTAAGATTAGTGAAGACATTACATACACCCCATACAAATAATGAGCCAAATCTTTAATGTAAACACAATGCCGGCCAATTCAAGATCATGGGTAGGGTAATTCCTCTTATGCACTTTGAGTTGCCTAGAAGCATAGGCTATGACCTTACCATTTTGCATTAGCACACAATCCAAATCAACTCTAGATGCATCACAATACACAACAAAACCCTCAGGCCCATCCAGTAGTGACAATATAGGAGCTGACACAAGCTTATCCTTCAATGTTTGAATCTCCTCTCACATTCATCGGTCCACACAAACTTAACCTTCTTTTGAGTCAATTTAGTCGTAGGGGAAGAAATGTAGTAGAACCCATTCATAGATCTTCTATAGTAACTCGCAAGGCCCAAGAAGCTCCTAATATCCGACGGGGTCAATGGTCTAGGCCAATTCCTAATCACATCAGTTTTCTTAGGATCCACTTTTATGCCATCCCCTGGCACTACATAACCGAAGAATACAACCTCCTTCAACAAAAATTCACACTTGTCATATTTAGCATACGATATTTTCTCCCTCAACCTTTGCAACATAAACCTCAAATGACCTATATGCTCCTCCCTACTGTGTGAATAGGTCAAGATATCATCAATGAAGACCACAATAAAGGAATCAAGGTAAGGTTTAAAGTATTCATTAGGTCCATAAATATGACCGGTGCATTGGTCAACCCAAACGACATCACAACAAACTCATAATTCCCATATATAGTCTAAAAGGACATCTTGGGAATATCACACTCCCTCACCCTTATTTGATGATTCCCGGACCGAAGATCAATCTTAGAGAAGAATCTAGCCCCATGCAATTGGTCAAACAAATCATCAATCCTTGGAAGAGGATATCTATTCTTTATAGTGACTCTATTGAGTTGCCGGTAGTCAATACATATCCTAAGTGACCTATCCTTCTTTTTTACAAACAACACAGGGGCACCCCAAACTGATTGACTAGGTCTAATAAATCCCTTCTCCAACAAATCTTTAAATTGCTCTTTTAACTACTTCAACTTTGCCGGGGCCATATAGTATGGGGGAATGAAGATAGGCTGAGTATCGGGGAGGAAGTCTATACCAAAATCTGTGTCCGTTTTGGGAGGGACACCGGGAAGGTCATTTGGGAAGACATCAAGAAACTTATTTACAACAGGAACCAACATTATGGAAGGGACTTTGGAATCCACATCTTTAACCTTCAGAAGATGGTAAAGACACCCCTTAGAGATTAACTTATGGGCTTTAATACATGAAATGAATCTACCCTTGACCCCACATCTTGTATTTCCCACTCAAATATGGGTTCATTAGAAAATAGACACTTGACCCTACAGGTTCTACAATTAATAGAAGCATAATAGGCATGCAACCAATCCATCCCAAGAATGACATCAAAATCAACCATGTTTAATTCAACAAGATCACAAGGTAATAACTTATGCAAAATGCAAATAGGATAATTTCTATAAACTTTCCTACCAACAGTAGAGGCACCAATAAGAATAGACACTCATCTGACTCATGCAACAACTTGGGGACAATATGGAACTTTTTAGCAACAAAAGGGGTAACAAAGGAAAGAGTGGCACTCAGATCTACCAAAGCATACTCATTGAAGTCAGTGATTTTCAACATACCAGTAGCAACATCAGGAACCTCGTGAACCCCTTGCCTCCTATGTAGATAATAAAATTGGTTGTGCCTTAGGGTACCACCTTGAGGACCACCTTTCCCCAATAGGATCACATTAGCACCCCGGACCTTGCCACAATTTCTTGGACAATTTACCTTCTTATGCCCAAGCCTCCCACAAACAACTCATGCATTAGAATCTTTCAAACATTGGCCTTTAGTACCCTTCTAACATATAGGACACACATCAATGGGAGTCACAACACCTTCAGGTCTAGGGAGGTCATTGACAAACCTCCTATTAGTAGCATAGTGAGACCCTTGGCCTTGATGGACCTGGATAACTCTTTGGAACTTACCCCAAGATTGGCCCGTTTGAACTTATTTCCCCTTGTCTTCCTCAATTTCTCCAGCGCCATTTACTCACCATAGGTCATCAACTGAGATAAGTCCATATCACTAATTAGCATTAGGACCGGCATTCTTCACTTACCAATAAGGGGAAGGGATATTGAGAGGATAAAATGAGAGTAACTTATTGGGAAAAACCTTAAAGGGCATCATAAGGAGAGGATTATTTAGAGAAATAAAAAATGAGAGAGTCTTAATGGTGGAAACCTAGTCGGCATGATAAGCCGAATGAGATCTTGGACTTGAACATGGTTTATTGAGATATGTGGAACGCAAGGTCATATTTTGCTGATCGATAAGGGTTGGTGAAGACTTTGGATGGATAGATTGGACAGATTACATATCAGGATCGATAGAGTAACTACTATTCTCAGATAAATTCTCTATTTCCTTCTATTCTCTAAAAGCTGTCCTTCTCATTGAATCTTTTTTATTCCATTATTTTCATCATTTTTTCTTTTTCCTTTCTTTTTCTTTTCTTTTTTCCCCTTATGTCCTTTTGTTGGGTTCATGTCAAAAAATGGAGGGTGATAAAAGATAAAGGATTTCAAGACTTTCTACCATCTTTCTAATTGCATTGAACGAAGCATCTATACAATAGACAAAATTCAGATTAAGGAGAAATGTCGATGAGTTGTCATCTATCAACAGGTTTTGAATTTTAGGGAGACATAGAGGTCAAATGAAGGCAAGAATAATTGATATCATTAACTAAAGGCGGGTATTGGATTAAAGTCACAGTCACTCTGGGTAATCATATTTGGTTCAGTCAACAACCAACCAATAGGCATTAACAACCATTCAAAAAGATCAAAATGATGAGTATTAAAGAGATCCTTGTTAGAAAGACCGCAAACCAATCATCATGCTTTAGGAATTTGAAAATTTCATTGAAATAAGGATATAGGTTGTACTCAATTTGATTGTTTAAAATTGTAAATGCTCGATCGAGATTATGGAGAGTAAAATACCAAAGCTATGATATTGGTCTACCTCACTCTATTCCAATGAAATTGGTTAACATTTCAAAATTTTGGCGATCGTGATTACATAAAAAACAAGATTCTCTATCCTTCCATATCTCAAAAATAGCCCATGTTTAACACTCACAAAAGTTTTAATCTAAACTAGGGGAAATAAAGTTATTTGCATTGTTGGTCTTTAGTATAGTAAGAGCCTCCCAAATAATGGGATTTAGATTAGTAGGATCCTACTAGGTAATGGGACTTAATATAGCAGGAATTTCCTGGATAATGAGACTGTAATGTCCTAGCTGACTTGATTATGTTGTCTATCTTTTGTTGCATTGTATCCTACATACTTAGTACATTCAAACTTACTAAAGTCTACTCTATACCTATATGATGTTACCATGTAGGAATCGGAGCTCCTAACGATCATCCTCATCTTCCCCGTGGCTAGCTCCACCTTCTCAAAGCAAGTTTGGTGAGTCCTCAACTCCGAGGATGATATCTCTTGTTCTTATGTTGTGTAGAGACTATCATTATCTATTTGTATGCTTATGACTATGATGGTAAGCCCAAAAACCCGCTCAATTCTAAGTATAAAGGTGTTGTAGGACAAGTTATGTAACAATGCTATGAGCTTTGACTCTTTTGATGTTTTATGTTATGAAAAACTTCCCTTAGCTCCTTATCCTTGTTTTATGTTCCTGTTGTTATTTAAATGCTTTTGCAAACAAGGATGTGTAATGATATGTCAAAAGGTTTGTTTTGGATCCTTTTGGGTTCCCCATTCACCGTGTCATATCTATTCCCAAGGCTTAGGCAATGACAAACTTGGCATCAGAGTACTAGCTTGATAATGGTCATCGTTATCCAACATACCATATCAATTAGAGTCTTGTTCATAGTTATGTTGTGCGTCACAACTATGAGCAAGAGGCATCTTATGAAATGTTTCCCTTCTTCTTGATCTATATCATGCTATAGAAGTTTGGTAAGGTTTCTCTTTTAACGAATGTTATATGCTAGAACATGCCTATTCTAAGAGGAAAAAGATCCTGCACTCCCGAGGAACAACCAGCTCATGAAGAGTATCAGGATGCTACTGCCGTTCTAGCTCAAGCCACGACCAATCAAATCAACTAAGGGGCCCAAGTCCCTCATGCTCCTACCTCGGCATCTAGGGTAAGAGATTTCATGAAGATGAACCCACAGAAGTTCAATGGGTCTAAAGTAGATGAGGACCCTCAAGAATTTTTTAAAAAGGTGTACAAAGTTTTGACTACTATGGGTGTTAGATCGAAAGAGAAGGAGGATTTGTAGCTTAAAAAATCAAGGTGGTGGTCAAAATTTGGTATACTCAATGGAAGGAGGAGAAGGGGAACAACAGTGTGATCCTTTGGGAGGAGTTTAAGGCAGCTTTCCTCAACTAGTTTTCCCCATTTCAGATTAGGGAGACCAAAATGATGGAGTTCATAAATTTGAAGAAAGGATATATGCCCTCAAGTTCAATCGACTCTCCAAATATGCTCCACACTTGGTTCCTAACACAAGTTCTAGAATGAACAAGTTTGTGATGGATATATCCAATTCGGTGAATGAGAACTATTGTGCTGCTATGTTGATAGTGACATAGATTTGTGCCGACTAATGAATTATGCTGAACAATTGGAGGAGGAGAAGTTTGTAAGAGAAGGGGGAATAAGGCCAAGATGGCCCATTTTGATGGTAAGTTCCAAGGTCCCAAGGGTGGCCAGTTTCATCAAGGCCAAGGGTCTTCCCATGCTTCTAATAGAAGCTTTGCCAATGACTACCTAAGGACCCAAGGTGATTGTCACGACCCAAGCATAGGTCCTAGATGTGACCAACGAATGGGGAAACTGAAGGAACCCTAAATAGGCCTCATAGCATATCATTACACATCCTTCATCACGAAAGCAATGTAAGACAATGTAAGAAACATAAACATAGGGAATTAGGAATAAGGGAGAGAGAGACTTATATTTAAATAGCATGGATATCATAAGTGAGTCAAAGCTCAAGCATAATACATAACATATCTAATAACACCTCTACTACATAGATAAGAGCGGGGGCCAAGACAAGCAACTCGGATTACCCTCATAGTTAATACATACATAAAATAAGGATAGTCCTAGAATATAGTATAAGAGAATAGTCATTGTCCCCAGAATAGAGGACTCGCCAAAAGCTAACCTGAATAATTTATCTAGCTAAGAGAAGAATCAATAGGAGCAATGGTTCCTACATAGTAACATCATATAGGCATAGAGTATACGTTAGTACGTTTGGATGTACTAAGTATGTGGGATGCAATGCAATAATAGATAAGCATCATAATTAAAATGCATGCAATAGACAATAGGCATAGCAAAATAGTATGTGTATTCAATGCATAAGTAAAACATGCTTAGATAATTCATACTCATATAGGATACTATATGTATAGAATATACCAAGCTAGATTTCCAACCTTGGTTGGTTGATGATAGTCACAGCCTATCATCCTAAGTGGTGTGGTACAAACCTCTCACATGGTTGATGATGGTCATAATCCATCATCCTAGGTGGCAAAGTATAAACACCTCATATGGTTGATGCGTACTAACCCCCAACTCGATTGATGATGGTCATACCCCAATCATCCTAGGTGGTGTGGTACAAACCCCTCACATGGTTAATGATGGTCACACCCCATCATCCTTGGAGGCAAATAACAACCCTCTCACATAGTTGATGAGTACAAACCCCGACCTCGGTTGTGTATTGTCTAATGCAACACTTTATATGGGATTCATCATGTTCATAACCTCATTTCATATTCATATAGTCAATCATATCATATCTCAACCTTTGGACCTTCAATTCCATAAGAAACCCTAGCTAGACATTTTATCAAACATTTGGCTGGTGTATAATAGGGCTAAGAGACCATGCAACTTAGAGATAAAATCATGCAAGAAAATCTATTGTAAAACAATCTATCAACACTTTGTAATACCCCAAACACATTCACATCAAAACCCCTCATCAAATCCAACATTAGATCTAAGATTTATAGCTCAAAATATGCTAAAACAATCACACTTTCATGAACTAAAATCACTGTGTAGTAAATTTCTCAATATACAAGACTCATATGTAAATTCAACTTTAAATCATGCAATATTAGTAAAAAGGAGGCTTAGGCACTATGCGTGGAAGGACTCAATGGTTCAATACCACATACCTTAGCTTTTGGAGAAACCTTGAAGAAGGCTTTAATAGGGACTTGAAGCTTGAGTGAAATTCTTGATGAAATCCTTAAGATTGGTCTTGAGTTTTGGCACTTGAATTTTGGAGTAAATATTTAGCTAACTATTTTGGTGAGTATAGGGGGATGTTTAGGATGATATGAGGGTGACATAAGATTGTGTATATGTATTTTCAAGTGTGAGAACCCTTAGGCCCAAGACTTAAAAGTCTTGGACTGAAGTCGAGAAAATAGGACCAAAATGGACTGATCACTAGTATTGCATTTTCTGTACAAATGAGTTCTACGAAAAATGGCATAACTCCTTCATCCAAACTCAAAATGAGGTAAAACAAAGTGTGTTTGAAAGTTTATTCAAAGAGTTTTAATTTGATAGGTCATGGACCACCCAGTGCTTTGTGTGCTACGAGATATGCCCCTTCAAAATTGACCGTCCAAAATTGTGTTTTTGTGATTTTTGAATTTTGATACGGTTGCTCTAGACTTTGAGTTAGACCTGTGTCCCACTCAATTTTCCCCTTTGACAAGAATATGAAGTTGGGATTTTGAAATAATAAATGGATTTTTATATATATGGAAATTAAGATTCTGGGAATTGCCGAGGCACATTTTTAGGCACTTTTTGGGGTTGTTACAATGATGGTGGTGTGGTGGCCTAATGCTTTGTGTCATAAATGTGGTAGAGTCCATGGTGATCCATGTTTTAGGGATACCAATGCTTGCTATAATTGTGGAGAAGTGTGTCACAAGAAGGTTGATTGTCCTCGTAATCTAAAAAAGATGTTCGTCCTCAAAGTCAGGGAGTAAATGCAGTTCCTTTAGGGTGAGGAGGACAACAAGGTGGTACCCCAAGGCATAATGGATTCTATACTCTTCAAGGGAGTCAAGGGATACATGAGATGCCCTATGTCATCACTTGTATGTTAAAAGTCTTGGCTATTGATGTGCATGATCTGATAGACCGGGGTGCAACTCTTTCTTTTATTACTCCTTTGATCCAAAAAATTTCATGTTGAACCCAAATTGGTGTGTGAGTCTTATGAGGTGTATACTCCCATTAGTGCATCTACTGTTACTATAAAGGTCTATAGAAACTATCCTATTTGCATTTAGCATAAAATTTTTCTTTATGATTTTGTTGAGTTAGATATGGTGGATTTTAATGTCATTATTGGGATGGATTAGTTGCATGCATATTATACCTTTATTTATCATAGAACCCGTAGGGTCAAAGTGCAATTACCAATGAACCCGTCCTTGAGTGAGAGAGTCATGATATAGTGGCCAAAGGTTAGTTTATCTCTTGCATTAAAGCCCAAAAGTTGTTCTCTAAGGGGCATCTTTATCATCCTGTGAGGGTTAGGGATGTTGAGTACAAAGTCATTCCTATAGAGTCGGTTCTAGTGATAAATGAGTTTCTTGATGTCTTTCCTACTGACCTTCTCTGTGTTCCTCCCAAAGAAAAATAGACTTTGGTATAGACCTCCTTCCCGATACTAACCTATTTTTATTCCCCCTTACCGTATGGCCCCAGTGGAGTTAAAGGAGTTGAAAGAACAATTGAAGGATTTGTTGGAGAAAGATTTTATTAGGCCTAGCCAATCACCTTGGGTGTACCGGTGTTGTTTGTTAAGAAGAAAGATGGGTCCTTTAAAATGTGCATTGACTATCGGCAACTTAATAGAGTCACCATAAAGAACAAGTACCCTCTACCAAGGATTGATAATCTTTTTAACCAACTGCAAGGGGCTAGTCAGTTCTCTAAGATTGATCTTTATTTTGGGTACCACCAAGTGAAAGTAAGGGAGCATGACATTCCTAAGACGACCGGTTGGACTAGATATGAGCATTTTGAATTTTTGGTTATGTCTTTTGGGTTGACCAATACACTGGCTATCTTTATGGGTCTTATGAATAGGGTCCCAAATCCCTACCTTAGTTTGTTTGTGGTAGTCTTCATTATTGATATTTTGATCCATTCTCACAAAGAGGAGGAGAATGTGAGGGTGTTATAAAAATTGATTGGAGAGAAGTTGTAAGCTAAGTATGAAAAATGTTAATTTTAGTTGAAAGAGATTACCTTTCTAGGTCATGTGGTGTCGGGGGATGGTATTAAGGTGGATTTTGAGAAAACCGTTGACCCCGTTGGATACTAGAAGTTTCTTAGGCTTAGTATGTTGCTATCGGAGGTTTGTGAATGGGTTCTCTTGTATTGTTTCTACCATGACTAAGATGACTCAAAGAAGGCTAAATTTGTGTGGGCCAATGAGTGTGAAAGGAGTTTCAAACTTCAAAGGATAAGCTTGTCTCCGCTCCTATCTTATCTATATCGGAAGAGTTGGAAGGGTTTGTTGTGTATTTTGATGCCTCACGAATTGGTTTGGATTGCGTTTTGATGCAAAGTGGTAAAGTGATAGCCTATGCTTCTAAACAACTCAAAGTGCATGAATAGAACTATCCAACCCATGATCTTGTGTTGCCTGTCATGGTATTTGCTATGAATATTTGGCATCATTACTTGCATGGGATGCATGTTCATGTGTTCGTTGATCATAAGAGTCTCCAATATGTGTTCACCCAAAAGGATTTCAACTTGAGGCAATGAAGATGGTTAGAGCTTCTTAAGGATTATGATATGAGTGTCCATTATCACCACAGTAAGGCTAATATTATGGCTGATGCTTTAAGTAGGTATCTATGGGTAGCCTAGCTCTTGTATATAATGGGGTAAAGAGGTGGCTAGAGAGGTCTATCAGTTGGATAGATTGGCGGTTAGGTTGAGATAAGTTGATAATGATGGTATTGTGGCTGTTGACGGCTCCAAATCTTCATTGGTTGAGGAGGTAAAGTCAAAGAAAGATATTGACCCCTCCTTATTATAATTGAAATCCTTGGTGAGAGATGGCATGGTGGAGGTTTTCTTCCAAGGGGGAGATAGTGTCCTTAGGTACCAAGGTAAATTGTATGTGCCTTGTATTGATGACTTGAGAGAGAAGGTTCTTTATGAGGCTCATAATTCTTTCTATTTTATTCATCCCTGTTCTACCAAGATGTATAGAGATTTGAGAGAAGTGTTTTCGTGCCACAATATGAAGAGAGATATTGAAACATTTGTGTCTGGTTGTCATAGTTGCCTATAAGTCAAAGTCAAGCATCAAAGGTCGGGTGGCCTAGCCCAAGATATAGAGATTCTTACTTGGAAGTGGGAGAAAATGAACATGGATTTTGTGGTTGGGTTGCCTAAGACTAGAAAGGGTTTTGATTCTATTTGGGTTGTGATAGATAGAATGACAAGGTCAGCTCATTTCCTACTGGTCAAACCTACTTATGGTGCCAAAGATTATACTCAGTTGTATATTCTCAAATTAGTTAGATTGCATAGGGTGCCCTAGTACATCATATCGAATCATGGTGCTCAATTCACTTCTCACTTTTGGAAGTCTTCGAAAGAGGTCTTGGTACCAAGGTAAAGCTTAGTACGACCTTTCATTCTCAAACAAATGGCCAACCCGAAAGAACTATCTAAACACTTGAGGATATACTTAGATCTTGTGTTTTTGAGTTTAAGGATAGTTGGGATGATCATCTTCCACTCATTGAGTTTCCTTATAATAATAACTATTATTCTAGCATTGGAATGACTCTTTTTGAGGCCCTCTATGGTAAACGTTATAGGTCCCTGGTTGGATGGTTTGAGGTAGGGGACATATCTTTGTTGGGTGCATATCTGGTTATGGAAGCTATCGCACCCTGAGTCCCGTTAGAGCGGACCGGCACCCATTTTCGATAAGCCTTGGGAGAACCAACCTATAGCTATTCAATTTCTATACATTTCACAAAGGATTTCAATATTTAACATGCCTTTGTGCAAGGAAACAATAATACAAGCCAAAAGAAAATGCATACGACTAGGCCGTTGAGCCACGGTGTCAAAAGTACAAAAACATAACCATACTTTAATTTGCATAGTCTACAAAGCCTCTAAATAAGAGAGTATCTGATAATGGTAGAGATAGGCCCCGCCTCAACAAACTATGCAATAACATGTAAGCTATAGACATATACAAAGCCCCGAAGCAACCTGGAGCTTGGTGACAGTAGCTGAATATCCTGTACTCCTACTGGGGAGATATACTAGCACCTGTACCTGCAGCATGAAATGCAGGTCCCCCAAAAGGGACGTTAGTACGAGATAATGTACTGAGTATGTAACGCATGAAATACTATATATAAAGTAACAACTTCAAATGAAACTATGCAGTGGTGTTGCATAAGAGACCACCTTTAGTTATACTGTGGGATCATATACTTTATGTGCTTTATATTGCTTTACCTTTACTATAAAATCTGTACTGTAAAATCTCTGCACAGCTGTAATACAAATGACCAACTGATTAGTGTTAAACTATATCAGAATCGTCCTTGGCTAGGTTATTCCTTAACCCCTCGGGCTACCACCCGTAATAAGATGTTTCCCTGGCTAGGTGATTCTTCCACCCCTTGGGATATGGGATTGTACCTAGCTAGGTTCTTCCTTAACCCCCTTAGGCTACCACCAGTGATAGGATCGTCGCTGGCTAGGTAATGCTTCCACCCCTTGGGCTACAACCTATCAAAAACTGTATATTTTATCCTTCAATTACCTTTGACATAATTCTTTTGGTGGTCAAAATATTGAAGCCGTAAGGCTGTATAGATAGCATGTGACATGTAAATAATCATGCAAGACAATATGGCAATGAAGAGAGTATGTTACCTAAGCAATGAAATAAGTATGAAATGAAAACAACTCATGAATTTTGTTTAGCAATAAGGACTCATGTACTTGGTATCCATGTATGTATCTAGATTTGAAGAGAACTACATATAGGATCATATGAATATGTGAAAGAGTGGATACATGGCTGCTTGTCATGTTGGAGTAGATAAATGCCTTTACTTACCGAAGGATCTATGTTTCATGCCAAATAATATGAAATCAAGTAACCTTACATACCTCGTTGTATGACCTTGTTACTACCTTGGAGTAGCTTCTTTCCCCCCAAATATTTATTTACACTATATTAGGAAATAAAACTAGTATTAGCAGCAACACAATATTTTTAGATAGTCCAATATCATAAAAACGATCACCCGGACAGCAAGCTTTCAATTAGTGACGCAAAGACATTTCTTCAACCTTTTCACTTATAAATGTATTTTCTAACAACCATTCTTATGTACATGTAATTTACATATTATTTTCAGTATCTTAACATTTCCACAACAGCCCACAAAATATAACACACAACAATTCTTCACAACATACAAACAAGCATAACGATATATCCTTTCACCACACTTCGATGTCAACAATCCCGAAACTATTTTAACTTTGCCAAAATTATTTCTAATGATTTTATCACATAAAACTAGTCTTAGTATAGTCCAAAAATAGTCCTAAATCAGGGGTAATTAGTGGAATAATATTTTATAATAATACACAACTTACACATGGACAGCATAACATTACTCCCCATTCGCTATATTTCAACGATGACAATTTCAAACCTTTTCGAACTCTAATCAAATTATTCCAACAACATTTAGACACAGCAACAATGATAATAAAATCTTATAACATCGTACAAGAAGTCATTAAGGACATGATCCAATAGCTTTAAATCCAACAGCCCACAACTACCAACTAACATCATACTTAAGATAGCACAAGAAAACTCTTTTGTTAAATGAAATCAAAATCTGGGCAGCAACCTTAGGTATATATATATATATAACTCAAAGCATGTTAATAACAATAAATTCTTTTCATAATAAATCCCTTATACCATTTAGAAATCACTAAAACAAAAGGAAAGAGTGCAGCAATTTTCTGCACACAAGTTGTCTAGAATTTTCTAGCAAGGCATACTATCATGTACTTCTTGATTTTCATGAAGGAATCATACCAAATACACAAATATAGTTACTTACTTTATCTTTGAGGTTGTTATCCTCCTTACGAACCCTAAAAGATCCTCTTTGCTGCTACTCAAGGTCAAGAAACGCTGAGAGAAAACTTAGAGAGAGAGAATTTGGGAAAGCTGAATTTTTTTGCTGTGTAGCGAGTGAAGTTTTTGCTACTTATACCCCTTTTTAAAGGGCTACTTTGGACGAAATTATTTAGTAAATTTTACCAAATAATACCTCTTATAATAAGAATCAATAATCAGCAGTTGGTTCCCCCAAAATTGGGCCAAATGGACATCAAATTCTAATGGACTTGGGCTGCCAATTTCTAGCTTTCCTCTTAATACTTTTTTGGTCCAAATAGCCAAGTGGTTTATGTTACACTTGGGGCATTATTACACGCTTCTTGGACTGAAAATAAGGTCCACTTATGATGCTAAATCATGGGCTAAAGTTATACTCTTAACACAACCTTTATCCATAATCAACGAACCTTGTATCTATGTAGATAGCAATTTATGCTAAGCAAGTAGATGAATCACCTATTAGATTATTAATTCATACAAACACCATAATTCTTTTACTTTATGATATACTCAATTTAACATAAAATGCATATATAGAAGGCCCTCATAAGCATTAGACACCCATATCATCTATTAACACGAGAATCAACCACTTTTAAGAATTGATGTTACTTTGACCAAACCATATCAAGATTTATTCCCATACTATTACTACATGTAAAATGTGAGGCGTTACATCCTCCCCCCTTTAGGAACAGTCATCCTCGAATGTTAGTACAGTTGGGTAACTTAACCATATATAAACCTATATTTAAACAAATCTTTGACAACAAAAGTAACTATTCAATTACACGTACCTATTTGTGTTCCAGTTCTGCATGTTGGCTTTCCTCTTCAGATTCAAACAAATGAGGATATTTTTACTTCGCTGCGTCCTCGGCCTCCCAGGTTATCTCTTCTACTTATTATTTCTCCAAAGTACCTTTACTGAAGCTATTTCTTTATTCCTCAGCTTCCTAACTTGACTATCCAGAATAGCAATAGGTACCTCTTCATAAGTGAGATCTTCTGTAATTTATACGTCCTTAATAGGAGTGATACGGGATGGGTCACCTATGCATTTTTGAAGCATTGATACATGGTAAACTAGATGAACCATAGAAAGTTCTTGGGGTAGTTCTAACTCATATGCAACTTGCCCGATCTTCTTAATAATATTATAAGGCCCTATGTAACGTGGGCTTAGTTTTCCTTTCTTACCAAACCTCATAACCCCTTTCATTGGACACACCTTTAAGAATACCCAATCTCGTAATGAAAATTTCAGCCCTCTCCTCTTAGCATCTGCATATGATTTGTGATGACTTTGGACTGTTTCTAGCCGCTGCTATATTACCTTAACTTTTTCCACGGCTTGTTGCACTAGATCTGGCCCAAGTAAGGTGGTTTCTCCCACTTCAAACCACCCAATTGGCGATCTACACTTCCTTCCATACAAAGCTTCATAAGGTGCCATCTTGATACTTGAATGATAACTATTATTATAAACAAATTCAATAAGTGGCAAGTGGTCCACCCAACTACCTTTAAAGTCCAACGCACAAACTCGCAATATATCTTCAAGTGTCTGAATAGTGCATTCTGCTTGACCGTCTATTTGAGGGTGGAATGTTGTGCTCAAATTTACTTGTGTTCCTAAACTCCTTTGGAAAGACTTCCAAAACTTTGCAGTGAATTGAGCCCCTCGGTCAGATATAATAGAGATTGAAACTCCATATAGCCTGACTATCTCCTTGAGGTACAGTTTGGCATATCATATGCTATATAATCACTCCTGATAGGTAGGAAATATGCTAACATTGTGAGTCTGTCAACTATTACCCATATAGAGTCATACTTCTAAAATAAGCGAGGTAAATCGGTAACAAAGTCAATATTGATCATATCCCACTTCCAAGTTGGCAGTTCTATACATTGCATGTAACCTCTTGGCTTTTGGTGTTCTACCTTCACATATTGACAATTTGGACACTGAGCCATAAATTCTGCAAGGTCCTTTTTCATGCCTCCCCACCTAAACACTCCCTTCGGGTCATGGTACTTCTTAGTTGATCCTGGATGGATGGAATAACGAGAATAGTGGGCTTCTTTCATTATCCTCTTTCTTAACACATTAATATCAGGAACACATAATCTGTTTTGGCAATAAAGTACTCCATTATGTGTAAGGTCAAAGCCCTTTATCGCACCTTAACTCACCTTTTCCTTAAGTTGTCGTAGAACTGGATCCTCGAACTATTTTTCTTCCACCTTCATTACTGTTAGTACCCGTAACTTAATTTAAACCCCGAAAGTCCTTAATTGATTCGATTTAATAAAGTTTGAGACCGAATGCAACATTTCTTCTAAGTTTGGTCCTTAAGGATAATTTTAGGTGGGGTCAAGGTGTGTGTAAAGCTTTGATTAGCCCAAGTGGTATGTGTGTGCCTATATATACACGTATATCCTATACAAGATCAACAATATGCTATACATAGGAAACAAATTGAGCAAAACTATTGCACAAAACTGTAGGCTCTCGGGTTTGCTATAGTGATTTCCAACAAAATTCGATTTTTTCATGTTTTTAATTATTTGATGCTTCAAGCTCGGTATATTGAAGCCCCTAAGTAGCGTGGTGGCGTTGGTTGGTCAAGAA
>JAOTQJ010000099.1:10024393-10040633 GCA_025642045.1 Solanum sejunctum | reverse complement strand
GAAATTTCGATAGGTTTTCAGGTCGGTTTCATTGGGAATTTAAGGTTAGCATGTGTCTAGGTGTCCCTATCGGACACTGATCACGGCCCTAGGGTGAAGTGTGACACTACATTATTGTGAACAAAATATTTGCAGCCAAATAGATAAAAGTAGCTGATCTTTGATTTTTTTTCATTCCATAGTTTGTATGGGGTCTTCTTGAGAATGGGTCAAATTAAACACCTATTAAGAATATGATAAGCCATACTTACCACTTCAGCCTAGAAATGGTTAGGAAGAGAGTGTTCACATATCATGGTTCTAGCCATGTCTTGAGGAGTTCTGTCCTTCCTCTCAACTACTCTATTTTGTTAAGAAGAACGAGAAGCAAAAAAATTGTGTGAGTGCCCTTCTTTATTGCAGAAATTTTTAAAGGCTCTGCTTTTGGATTTCTCCTCCACAAAATCTTCTAATAGAAGTGCTGTAGTAACCCTTTTCTCTCTGTACTTTCTTACAAAATAAAAACTCAAAATTTTTTCTTAAGGTATCATTCTTGTTAGCTAACAACATAACCCAAGTAAAACGGGAATAACCATCAATAATAACAAAGGCACACCGCTTACCACCAATACTTGCTATTCTAGTTGGATCAAAAAGATCCATGTGAAGAAGTTGAAGTGCTTTTGTAGTAGAGACAATGTCTTTTAACTGAAAAGAGTTTCTTGTTTGCTTACCCATTTGACAAGCATCACAAATGTGATCCTTTGTGTAGTCCAATTTTGGGAGTCCAATACCCAGTTCCAATCTAGCATGATTTTCAATTAGTATCATGCTAGCATGACCTAGCTTTTTATGCCACATCCAAGGATCTTCAGAGATGGATGCCAAACAAATGTGGCTTGTTGATCTCTTTACTAAGTCTAGTATGTAGATATTAAGTCCTTACTTTCTAGAAGAATTGCCTTTCCTGATACATCTTTAATATTGCATCCAGTTTTTTTAAATCTTGCTTCCAGATAGGCATCACACAGTTGACTAATACTGTACCTTAATCCCTTCATACGATATATGTTAGTTACTTTACAAGTTTCATTGAAAGAGGTAGTTCTAATACCAATGATTGTTCCTGTTGAATTTTCACCAAATTGAATTTTTTTCACCATTAAATTCAGCAATGCATTTGAATAAATATTTGTTGCCTATTATATGGTTTGAACATCCACTATCAAGATACCATTTGCCTTTAGATTTAGTGCGATATTCCTGCAAGAGAAGATCAATTTTGATTTTTGGGTTCCCAAATAGTTTTGGGTCCTTTTTGGTTAGCAGTGCTCTTAACTTTTCAGACCATGTTGGAAGGCTTTTAGCAATGAAATCGACATCTAGAGTAGGTATGTCCAGACTTTCCACAGTAATGACAGGATAATTGACTAGGTTGATCAGAACCATAATGACTTGGAAAATCATTTTGAGAAATAGTTGAATTGAAAGATCTTTTGGGGCTAAAATATTTTTGAACAATTTTCAAGTGATTTTTAAGATCAAGATTTTCTTCATCCAATAAATCTTGTTCAATAGTGCGAACTTCGTGTTTAATTTCTAATGTATTTTTTTCATCTTGTATGGATCTAAGATTCTTAGAAGATTTCTTCAAGTCTATAATGGCTTGATCTAAGAGATCTTTCAAATTAAGATAATTTTTGCAGAAATCATTATTTACCTGGTTGTTTTTGCCTATAGCCATAAAGCAGACATTTGCATTGTCTTCATTGTCATATTCTGATGTATCCTCATCACTCCAATAGCTAAAGGCTCTGTTTTAAATTGCCCTTGAGGATACCTTCTTTTGACTTCAGGATATTCACTTGCAACGTGTCCAATCTTACCACATTCATAACGCATGCCATCATTTCTACTGTAGTCAGTAATATGTTAATTTTTGGGATAGTTTTGCTTACCTCTTCTTTGGTTTTGGTTGCATCTGAAGGTTTCCACCACTGATTTATTTAATTAATGTAATCTCAACTTCATTTAGATCTTTTTCATCATCTTGGTTTTCATCAGTGGCCTTGACTACAACAGATTTTTTCTTATCATCCTCCTTCCCTTCTTATTTAGATGTGTTTTCTCGAAAGCAATCACATCACATTTGACTTCATCATATGTGAGGTTTTTAAGATCCATGCTTTCAAGATCCATAACTTTTGCATACCATTGAGGGAGAAGACTTCCGAATATCCTTCTGATATGATCAATAGGAGGATATTCTTTTCCTGCAACCTTGAGTTCGTTAATGATCTTGCTGAGGCAAGCAAACATACTTTTCACTGATTCATCTTCCTTCAATTGGAACAGTTCATATTCATAGACCAGCAAACTGACAATTGTTTTCTTGTCTTTGTCAGTTATTTCATAGGTGACTTCCAATTTGTCCTGCATTTCCTTGGCAGTTTCACAACTGAAGATCTTCGTATATTCTTCTCCACTGATAGCATTATAGAGAACATTGTTTGCCCTGGAGTTGATTTGAATGACTTCCATTTTCTCATTTGTGTAGTTCTCTAGACTAGGTGTGACAAATGCTTGATGACACTCCAGACCTTCACATCATAGGATTTAATGAATATTTTTATTCTTATCTTCCAGTGTGAGAAATTCTTTCCATTGAAGTAGGGAGGTCTAATTTGAGAAGTTTCCTCTTGAAACAAAGCTCCAAATCTTTGTTGTTAGTTTACCATGATCTTTTCTCACTATGTGGTTAAAAGAAGATGTAGTGAGACTAGGTTCTGATACCAATTGAAAGTTCAAGAGGGGGGAGGAGGATTGAGTTTTCTTCCCCTTTTCTTTTTTAAACTTAAACCTGCACTCAGTTAGTCAACTAATATAGCACGTAGTCGACTATGACATATTAAATAAGAATGCAAAAATTTAAAGAGCATAAAAGAAAAATTCAACACTGGATATTTTTATACTAGTTAGGATTCAATGTGAATCCTAGGTCCAGTCCCCTTGGGTGGTTGCAAGAGATATCTCTTCAAGCCTTTGGTAAAGTAGGAGTTACAAGAATTTCAACTTAAACTATACTTAGATTTTTTCTCTCCTTTTTATTTTTGTTTTTCTTTTGATACAAACTTTATTTTAATATTTTTTTCTTTTCTCTCTCTTTTTCTAACACAATAACAAAACTAAAGGTTACAATGATTTTCTCAAGATGAAGAGTATTGAAGAAAGATTTGAAATACAGTAGGCTTGTATGAGTTTTGAGATATCCTTGATGCCTCCTTTTATGTAGAAGAGATGGCATCTCAAGTAAATTGATCCCTGGATTGAGGCTTTGATGGATCCTTTTTCCAAGAATAAGGTAAGGGTTTTTAGGTAGGCAGCTAGATCAAATCTTCCTTCCTTGTTTAGCTCCTGACCCAGATTATTTATTGATATAACTGTCTTCAATCTTGGATCTTTTCATGGTACTGATCTTCTAATTAAGTTTTTGAATCTTTAACCAATCTTTCCGTTAATCTTGGATTTTTTCATGGTAATGGTCTTCTGTCAAATCTGCGATTGATTTGTGGTAATTTTAGCTACTTATCTTCTTCCTTTTGTGTCGAGATTCTATCTCTTAAAGATGCACTTTTCCTTTTGTGACTTGAATTTGTCAAATCTTGATTGTCTTTATTCCTTATGAAGATATGTTTCCTTTTTGATACATTACCTATAAGCAATATTCATTCAGTATAATTTTAACACTAATAAAATTGATCTTTCTAATCTTCTTATTATATGATCAATTCATTTTCCAAGAATAAGACTTTTAAAGAAGGTAGTAGCAGAATCTTCTCAGATCTTTCCAATCTTGTAGCAAAGATCTTGTCTTGATTGATTCTCTCCAATCCAAAGATGATTGATTGATTTTTCAAGTTGTTTTTCTTTCTCACTGGATTTTTGATTTATTCTTTCTAGTCCAAATATGCTTGATTGCTTTTCCAGATTTATTTTCCTTTCTTGCTTAGTGTTTGACTGATTTCTTCCAATAATTATGCTCTTGGTGCTTCCAACTAAATTTTCTTGATAGATCTTCCATGTCGTACCTTAGTTGGATTATTTTCTTTTTGATGTTTTCTGCAATTTGTCATCAATCAAAATATATTAGCACTAACAATGAAGAGTCTTAGTCATGAGGGGATCTCTGATTTTAAAGTCTAAAGTTGTTATTTCGGATGAAGCCAAAAGACCCTTTCATCATACTCCTTTTATGCAACCATCTCAAGATGAGAGTACTAGTACCAAAAGCGATAAATGTTGGAAGAGGTTAAAATGGCCTTCAAACACGCCAAAAGATACTAATTTGCATGTTGTAGAGATTGCTAAAGATAACATTAGTTATTCAAGAACTTTGACAGCCATCAAAGAGGTACTGATTTCAAGTTCTCCATTATTCTGTGGCATCAAATTAGGTCACTAATTATTATTTTCTTTTGTTTAGGCAAATAACATCAATATATTGGAAGTTTCTAAGCCTCAAGATAATAATGAATCTGTAGAAAGTCCAAATTTAAGAAAATCATCTTTAACACTTAAGTTGAAGCAAGAGGCTATTTTTGTTTCTCATGAAAGAATTACAAGCAACCAAAGTTCAATGCTCGCGAACAATTAACAGTATCCATGTCTATTTTTTATGAAAGAAAGATCATTTCGGAGCTTCAAATGAATTTTGTCAAGGAAGAATGGGCTAAGATATGTTTTAAACTCATTAACCTTACTGCAAAACATGTTTCTTCCATGGAGGATGATGTCCAAGTAATTCTCGAGGATATAGACAAAATGGGCATGTACATTTCTCCTTTAAAAAACTTATTAAACTCTTTCTTCGCACTTGCCACCTTTTATGACCAAGCATGATCATCCCTTGCTGATAAAATATTGGATCTTGAAAAGTCTGAGCCTTATTTAAAAGCCAAGGAAGATCTTGCTCTTGTTTTGGATGAAAAGAGCAAAAAGTTAAGGAATTATATGCTACTTTCAATCCTTTAAGGAGGCAAAAAAGAAAGTGAAAGAGTTAAAGGATTGTTGAGATGTTGTCAAGAAAGAAGTTGAATCTAAAATTTTAGCAACTGAATAGGAGTACAACAAATATCCCAATGCTTCCTTAGCAACCTCAACTTCCTCGAATGAGATTGAAGAGAAGAAGAAGATCTTAGAAGCCTCTCTTCAAGAATTGACTAACTATAAATTATGTTTAGATTAGCCTTTAGGAACACATTTTCTTTCAAGTGCTATGCTTTTTATTTTTATTTTTTGATTGCCCAATTGACGTTCTCTATCTTTTTATTTAATATCAATAGAAAGGAAACCTTTTGATTGCTTTATATTGTATATTTTCTTCAATGCTCCCTTTATACTTGAGCTTAAAGATTCATTTATTCAGATTGATGCACTGAAAGACTAAACTAACGAGAGTTTTGCCCCTTAATAAAAGGACTCTCAAGACTATAACATGTAAAAAAAATTTCGCCTAAGACTTACAAATTTATGCAGACCTTTCTTTAAATTTAACTAAAATTTTGTCTTGCTTGAGCCTCTCTGGCTTGCATTGCACTCTTTAGGGAAACACCATGATGCTCTGCTCCTTTTCCTTTTTGTTTAGATTTATAAGAATAAACTTAGATGTAGCTCTAAGTACTTGTAAATCTCAATGAAAAGTATCAAATGGGGAATATGTAATTTTGACACTCATGCGACTGAACTTAGAATGTAACTTCTAAGCGTCTACATACCTCAGTGAAGTGAATCAAGTCAAAACGTAGCTCTGAAAGAGTGAATTTTTATTGTTATTTTTTATGGGGCCATACACAGTTTATGCTCTTATGGGCTTGGAGTATAATACAGTTTGTGCTTGTTACTTAAGGAGTTTGCCTCTTTTTTCAAGTGTAGTATCTCTTCATGAACTTTCCATTAATGGGGCCAATGCGCAATCCTTATGAGTCAACCAATTTGTAAGCGCCATTGAGTATACTTCTTGTACAACATATGGTCCATCCCATGTAGCAGAGAACTTGCTTCGAGATCAACGAGAAGTAATAATATGCCTTCTTACTACAAGAAATTGGTTGTCTATTTGAAAGCATCTAAGATGAACTTTTTTATTAAAGGATCAAGCTAGACGATCTTGATAGCATTCCAGACTTTATTAAGCTTCTAGCCTCTTTTCATCAAGAGCCTCCAATTCTTCGAAGCATAATCGAGCATTTTCTTCATCGGTGAGCCTTTCTTGAATAGCAAGCCACAATGATAGAATTTGACGCTCAAGTGGAAGGACGGCCTCAACTCCATAAACAAAAGAATAAGGAGTTGCTTGTGTTGGCATGTGATAAATGGTCCTATATTCCCAAAGAGCTTATTTCATTCTTTTATGCCAATCTCTCTTAGATTTAGAGAAAACTTTCTTCAAGAAATTGTAAAGTGTCTTATTGAATGCTTCAGCAAGGCTGTTAGCGGCAACATAATACATAGAGGAATTGTGTTGCTTGAAGCCAAAAAGATCACAAGTTTTTGTCATCAACTTATTATCAAATGTCTTGCTACTATCTATTAATATATATCGAGAAATACCAAAAGATTGATAATATTGATGAGGATGAAATTGGCGACGTTCTCCTTCTTTACTTCTTTAAGTGAAATAGCTTCCGCCATTTTGAGAAGTAATCTATTGCAGCTAAGATGTACAAATGCCTACCAGAGGATTTAGATAATGGACCAACAACATCCAAACCCAAAGCTTAAAATGGTTATGAAAAAACAGTTAGGTGTAATACTTCTGGCGATTGATATATAAAGTTTGCATGGAATTGACAAGCTTTACACCTTCGAACGTAATCCAAGCAATCTTCCACCATGGTTTGCCAATAATACCTCATCCTTTTTATAGAAAAATAAAGTCTAGGCCTTGATTGATATGCCCCACATACTCCAAAATGTGTTTCTTCCATTGCTTGGATGGATTCTTCTGCCCCTAAACAACATAAGAGTACCCCCATCAAATGATCGTCGGTAGATATATTTATAATAAAGAAACGAGGGGCTAGTTGTCAAATTTTTATCGTCCTTTGAAGATTTTCATGCACTGTTTCATAATATAAGTAATTAATTATTGGTTGCTGCCAGTTTTCAATTTCAGCCTCAGAAGTAGCGATAACTTGTTCAAGTTCTTCCTTATGCTCATCTGGTGGCGGGGTTATCCATCCTTGATAAACAGTAACTTGCATTTGATCAAACAATACCAACATAGAAGCTAAAGTTGTCAATGCATCAACCTTCTTTTTTTCCCCTCTGGGACCATGTTGAATAGTCGCCTCTCCAAGCCAACCCATCATCTTTTAAGCATATATAACCATAGTATGGGAGTAACTCAGGCTTCCTCACCTTATAATTACCCAAAATTTAATTAACCACCTACTTGGAATCCCAAAAACTTGCAGTTACAACCCTTTCAAATTAATGACCATTTCAAGTCCAAGCAAGAGTGCTTGATATTCAACAACATTATTAGAGCAACGTTGTGGTAAAGTAAAAGAATATGGTAAGACTTTTTCATAAGGAGTGACAAACACTACTCTAGCACCAACCCCTTTGCGATGCACAACGCCATCAAAATATATTTTTCATGGCTGCTGAACTTCTACCATCATTATGTTTTCATCAGGTAAATCATCAGATAACTTCCAATCATTTAGAATTGGATAATTGGCTAAGAAATCTGCCAACACTTATCCCTTTATTACCTTTTGGGAGACTTATACAATTTTGAATTATTGAAATTAGAGATAACATCTTGCTAGTCGGTCACTTAAGATAGACTTAGACATGAAAAACTTGACAGGATTTGCTTTAGAGACAAGGCGTACAACATGAGATTAAAGTAATGTTTCATATTCTGAATTGAGAAAACAAGTGCCAAACATAACTTCCCAATAGATGAATACTTAATCTCATTTTGAGTCATCATCCTACTTAGGTAATAAAGGGTATTTTCTTTTCCTTCATTATTTTATTATGCTAGAAGTGCTCCTACGGACCTTTCTTGTGCCTCAATATATAATATCAACCAGGTATAGGAGCCACAAGCACGAGAGGATTCATTAGGTAGGATTTTATGTTCTCAAAAGCATTAGTATGAGCTTGGTCCCATTCAAAAGGAACATCTTTCTTCATAAGACGACTAAATGATTGACATCTCCCAGCTATATTTAAAATAAATCTCCTAAGATATGCCAACTTTTCCTATAATTTTTAACTTATGAATGCTTTTAGGCTCATACATCTTCAAAATAGCATCTATATTGTCTTGCTCAATTTCAATCCCTCGACGTCGAACAATAAAATCCAAAAACTTTCCCAAAGTAACTCCAAAAGCACATTTCAAAGGATTTATTTTGAGTTGGTATCTTCAAAGTCATTTGAACACCATTCTCAAATCTTATAGGTGATCACAACTCTTCTTTGATTTCACCACTAAATCATTGACACAACACTTAATATTTTTATGGAGCATGTAATAAAAAATATTCTACATTGCACGTTAGTAAGAAGCTTCAGCATTCTTTAAATCGAAAGACATTACTTTGTAATAATATATGCCTTTAGGAGTGTGAAATGCTGTAAGTTCTTCATCTCTTGGTGCCATCTGAATTTGATTATATCCATAGGAACTTCCATAAAGTACATATCTAATATCCAGTCGTGGCATCAATCATAAGCTCAGGGAATGGAAGAGGGAATTCATCCTTAGGACATGCATTATTAAGATCCTTAAAATCAATACAAACTCAAATTTGACCATTCTTCTTTCTTACAGGTACAATGCTTGAAATCCATGTAGGATACTTGACTTCTCGAATAAACCTGCTTCAATGAGCTTATTAACTTCAAATTCAATTAATTAAATTAATTCAGGTATGAATCGATGTTGAGTTTGCTTAACATGATGAAGGCCTCATTTCACAGAAAGATGATAGACCGCAACTCTAATATCTAATCCCGATATCTCTTTATAACTCCAAGCAAACATATCTCTGAACTCAATAAGTAGCCCTATATATTTCTTTTCTTCACCCTCATTCAAAGAAGCACTTACATATATAGGTCGTTGCCATCATTATCCCTACGATTCAGTTGTTTTAATATATCAACAGTATTCTTTACCCCTTCTTCGAGTTCTAGTGATGCATCTTCAACATCCTTATCTTCTTGAGGATCACCATTATTGAAAGATATATGATAATATGAATGAACATCAGCAAACATATTTTCAACTTTTATGTATGGTGAAGTACATTTATTGTCACAAAGTGTGATGTAATATGATAGCCCACACTTTTTTCATCTTCATTGCACTCTCTAATATGAACTATGGTATGAGTTTTTACCCTTAGTACCTTTCCACATGAAACTACAAGTTTTGCTTTTTGCCTTATTCTAGAAGGAATCAAACTAGACAATTTTTGGGTGAATTGTGCCTACATTTTTTCTTCCATGGTTCCCTTTGTGCTTACATTTTTTCTTCATTAGGCCCAAACAATCGAACACCGACGTTATTGGAGTTGATTCAACAAGTCGATCAAATACAGAAGTATTAGTAGTAGGGTCAATAAGTCGGTCAAACACAAAGAGCCTTTTATCAGGTATCACAGATTCTTCTACAAGAGTAATGCAATTGATGCTTATTCTTCTTATAGAGATTCAAACAGGTGATAGTTGTCTGTGACCCAAGTCTTCACGAGATTGCTTGACAACATACCCTTTTTCTAACATTATTCTTTGAGTAGAATTTAGACCATGATTTCCCTTTTCAATAACTTCATGTGGAACCTTCCCCAGTTTACAAGATTTATTGGGATTGTACACTACTTGTACTAATAATTTATAAGCATTCAGATCAAAAAACCCATTCGTGCACTTTTTAGGAAGTGCTTCATAGGAAGTATGTCCTGAAGGTTTGACAAATCCTTCTATTACTTTTGAAGGTGACTTGATTGTATCCATATTTTTTATAGGAAACGTCAATCCCTCACTTTGAAATTTAGAAGGTTAAACTTTAACCTTATTTGCTTTTAGGATATGGCAAAGAGTTCTATCCACTCCCCTACTTGAAGATGCTTTATCAATTTTGAGTACTTTGCTCATATCTTGATCTTTCTCCACCATCAGCTTAGCCTTCCCAGTTGCTATCCCGACTTTTCCTGGAATATCAGGATTTGGTATTGTGTTGGTAACTTTGACTTACTTTAAGGCATGATTATTTAAGTAGAATTTAGCATCTATAAAGTGTACTTCTGCCTCAGTAAAAGATTCATCATCAACAATTACCTTCTTTTGCATGTGATCCTTGAAGTATTTAAAGCATTAATGGTAGGTGGACGGGACAACCTTATTCTCGTGTATCCACGGCCTTCCTAACAAGATATTATATGAGGTCTTCGATTCAATGATATGCATTCATGCACTCAAACTCATCTCTTATCATTATATCTAACTTGACAGCTAAAATGGCTTTTTGCCCTCTTGGTTGAACCCGTGAATCATCAGACGACTTTCATATAGTTCATCCGGCGAGATTCTAGGTTCTTTCATAGTGCGAATAGGAAGGATATTGACTCCAGACCCATCATCTACCATAATTATATTTACTTTACGTCCACTCCCAAAACCCACCATATATAAAGGACGGTTGTGCTATGTTTCGCCTAACAAAAGATCATCATTACTGAATGTTAACTTTGCATTAGTAGTGTTCACTTCTTCAATAAAAGACTTGATAGGATCTTCATGTGATAAGAGTAATGATGGTGGTGAATCCTCCCCTACTGTCTCTTCCTCATTAATGTTGCAATATGAAGCCTTAGGATCATAATGAGAAATCTTTATATGGAACCAGCTCGGCAGAAATTCCTCCAATGTCACTAGAGAACTTGACTTTTGGTAATAATTCTCCTCGACCCTTGATTTCTTCATATTCTTCTTTGCCCTCTGAGTTTTGGTAATTTCTTCATCTTTTCTTTTGTAACTTTCTTACTTGGCTTTCTTTGTAAGGTCATCTTCCAGCATCTTCGTTGTGTTACCAAATTCCATCCTTCATTATCAATATGATCATCAAAAGATTGGTTTCCCACTAGAGATTTGTCTTGCACTATTATTTCATTCATCACAGGGAAGAATGATGGCATACTGATATCAATTAGTTCAAAGTCACAAAATTTGATCATCATTGGTGCATTGTGGCTAAGACATCTCCATAATCACACACTTTGATAAATTTGCAAAGAACTATAGGATCAAGTGAGCCAAAAAGTGATAGAGATCTGATTCGAACTCACTTTCTCGTCTTCAAGTAATATCTTTCCTTCTGGTGCCAAGTCCATGACCTTTTCTTTAAAATAAAATACTTTTCAATAGGATGGCCTATTAAACGATGATGTTTATAGTAATTTGGATCATTAGTTTTTTAGCTTCATTTGGCCACTTCATTTTAGGTAAATCAAAGAGTTTCAATGCCAAAAGATCTTCAAAAATTGCTAGAACATTTGAGTCCACGTATGGATCCTCTTTTGCCTGCATTCCTTTCAAAGTTATCTTTCTACCCACATTATCCTGAAAAGTTGTAACCTTCATGTTTTGCTTTTTGCTTAGCTTTATGGTAACTTTCAGCAGTGCGGCATTAATATTCATTGACACTTTATTTTCAGACTTGGGTGCAAACTTGCCCCCTTTCTTTACCTTCATTTTGTCTTTTCCCTTGTGAGGCTCAAAGACAAGTGGTCCTTCATTTTCATTTGAGGACATGCTCAACTCCATAACATGAGCACACATAGCTAGTTCCTCAAATACTTGTGTTTAATGCCCTGTAGGATATAACAAAGTCCCCAATGCATTCCGTGAATACATATTTCTATTCCAGAAGACTCACTAAGTCTATCGTTGCAATTGAAACTCGCATTCCTCCATCGATTGATAAACTTGATAACTCGTTTATCCTTCTATTGACCTGTGTTTGTAAGTTCCATCATGATGATGATATGCCTTGTGCTATAAAAATGATTAAGGAATTTATGTTCAAGTTTCTCTCAACTATCAGTAGGACCAACCTCGATATTTGTGTACCAATCAAAGGCATTTTCTCGTAGGGAGCGCACAAATTGTTTAACCAGATAGTCGCCATATGTTCCAGCATTATTTTAAGTTTCAATAAAGTGTGCAATGTATTTCTTTGGATTTCCCTTTCCATCAAATTGTTGAAACTTTGGAGGTTGAAAACCTGCAACCATCTTCAAAACGTCTATTCTTGATATGTATGGCTTGAAATAGGTAAATGAAGGATTTGAAGAAACATCATACATATCCTTGATACTTGATAGTTCCCATGATGAAGTCCTTTGATTGATGAATGGAAATTTCCCCCTACGCAGATACTTATAATTCATCACCAATATGTATTTGCTTTGTAGATGACTCTCCCTTTTCTTGTACTATGGCAGGCTTTCTAGGTGCATGATGTGAATGCTTTTCCATAAGATTTTCAAATTTGTCCGTCCGCTTGACAATTCGTCTATCTTAATCTTATACATATTTTGCCAGACCTTCAATTGCCTCTGTGAAACTTGTCAGTTGTTCTTCAACAGTCAAAGTGTTAGTCACCATTGCCTGGAGAGCTAATAAGGATGAAAGAGTAAAACATGAATTTTTTCTCAAACTAAAACTTGATTGAGACAAGTTATGAGGAGTGATTGGAGCAGATCTAGTGATCAAGACATCATCTTCTTCTTGATTAGTATGATTTTTTGTATTAAAAAGGCTAAGCTGAGCCAATGTTTGTTTGACGATCTCGACTATATTTTGTCCTTCTTCTGGTTCATTCGTAAAGAATCTTACTCCCTTTGAAGATGGAAGGCTCACAGTAGGAACTGAAGCGGATGACACTTGAAGTGCTTATTGTCTTAGCAAATTTGCTTTATTCCTAGTGATGGGTCCCAAGCTTTCCATGGTAACATCTAGTATGTTTTCCACCTCCGAGGAAAACTTGGAATCAGTAGCCTTAGTAACGATAGGTTTGGAGTCAAACCTCTTAGATTCCACGTTTAGCATTCTTAAAATTTAATGATCGATGTGAAGAGATGAGAGGTAGAGAGGTCCCACTGGATGTGCCAAAATTTGTACGCAATAAATTTTTGAGTCAAGAAAAATAAATGATCAAGACAAAAAAAGTTGGAGTAACAAATATATTGTATTGAATTACAAAATGTAGTGGGTGTTACAATCTCTATGATAATCTTCTAATTCTTCGAGTAATTAAAAAGAACTATGTTGAACTCTAATTAGATCCAAGGGTGTGAGTAGCTTGATCTTGAATCTTATGTTCGAACTTGAACTTAAATTATCTTTCATGAATCCTTGTATGGTTATGACAAATAATTAGTGTAAGCAAGTATCTTGGTCTTGAACTTCTTGATTTTTTGCTTTGTTCTTGATCTTGAGCTTGTATTGTAAAGAATTTGTAATCTTTGTCCCACGAGCTCTTTTCTTGCCTTTTGTTCTTGTCAAAAGCCTCTTTTGTTGAATAATGAGACTCCTATTTATAATTGTAGTGAGTGGTGCACTTGAGTGATCTAATTGTTCAGTTTGAATTGACAAATCACATTCCTTAGTGGAAAATTTTAATTTGATTGATCAAAACGTATCACATATACACATGTCATTATTTTAGTGGCTCATTTAACTTGATTTAGACTACCACATGAATTTGACACATGGTGTGATTTTAATGGCTTATTTAATTTGACTTGGATTGTCACATAAATTTGACACATGACGTGATTTTAATTGTCTATTTAATTTAATTTGGATTGTCATATAAATTTGACACATGGCATTATTTTAATGGCTTATTTAATTTGATTTGAATTGCTACATTATTTGAACTATTTTCTTAAATTTAATATAGTCCAAATTAATTTATGAATTTAATTTTAATAAAATTTTAATACTTACATGTGTGTCTGTGCGTGAGTATGAGGAAGAGAGAGAAAAGAGAGAGATTATTATCATAAACATATGTATCTTATTAGAAAAATAATGAGAAGCATTAAAATCTATGACATTTCAATGTGCAATACAAATCTAAAGAAAATTGTATCACTTTTCTTATTTATATTGTTTTATTAATAGTTATGTCTTAATTCTCTTGAGTTTAATACAAGTGCAATCATGATTAACACAAACAGGCTTGCCAGCATGAAAGAATGAACAGTATGCTTCGCAATCTTTATCAACATTACATGTGTGTAGTCCGTCGTAACTTGCTCCTTCTGCTATTCCATCCCTAAAATGATATCCTGAAAATTATTACACAAAATATATCAAATTGACTAATAATAGATCACTTCTTATCTGTTTCAATTAGGGTCGGCTCTACCGGTTTTAAAAAAAGTCAGTTTTCTTAATTTGAGGGCCTCATCTTTTATAAATAATAATAGGTTAAACGTATTTTTTGAAAAAAAATTTAGTATTATCGGTAAAAATTATAAAATTTTTCATATATGATAAAAGATTATTAGAAGTTTAACAAATTCAAAATATTATGGTTCAAGAAGATTGAATAGATTGGTTATAATAAATTTCACAAAAACGTCTTTAAAAAAAATTAAGACCACATTCAAATTTGGGGTTGAGGTTACGATATATTTAAGTCGCCCCTGGTTTCAGTTCAAAGACCCAATCATGTAACAAATAACATAACCAAATGAAAAAGTAAAATTTAAGAAAAAAATTTTGTTTGAGAGAATTAAGTGATAACAAACCAGTTGCAACAAGCCAAAAAGTGACTAAGAAGAGCAATTTCGTTGAAGCCTTTTCCATAATGACTTGTTTACACTTATATTTATTGTGAATGTGAGTAATGAAGTTAGTGTAATAGCTATTATATATAGCATAATAAATGCAGGATGAAACAGAAATTAAGTAAATATTTTACATTGGCTGATATTATTAGATATGTTTATTAGCTTTTCTTCCAAAATAGTCCATTCAATTCTTTTTTTCCATGTCAGGTCACTTTGACCATCTCAATTCAAAATCAATTATGTCAAATATCTTAATTGATTATCCAAATTAATGCCTCTAATGAATCTGTTCATATTTTTGAGGTTTTTTAAATGTTCAACAACAATAAACAACAATATACCCAGTAATATCCCACAAGTGGGGTCTGAGGAGGGTAGATTGTACGCAAACCTTACCGCTACCTCATAGAAGTAGAGAGGTTGTTTCCTAGACCCTCAGCTCAAAACCCATAAGTAGAGAAAACTAGCTATGACAAAATGAAATGTAAGGGAAGGGAGAAGGGGAAGGGGAGGAAAGGAGAAGGAACAACAGGAGCGACTAACAATGAGCAACTCATTATAGTATGTAAATATGTTAAAACTAATACATATACGTCATACACTGAAAAAGAAAGGAATAAGAGTATTAAAATGAAATAGCTACTAATAATAAAGGAACACGAAGGGGAAGAATAGGAAGAAGAAGAAGAAATTAGCCTGCTACTCTAATTCGTGACCTCCACTTCTGTCTATCTAAGGTCATGTCCTCAGTGAGGTCGAGTTCCGCCATGTCTTGTCTGATCACCTTCCCCTAGTACTTCTTCGATCTACCTCTGCCCCTCCGAAAAGCACCCACAACTAACCTCTCGCACCTCCTAACAGGCGCATCGATACTCCTTCTCTACACATGTCCGAACCAACACAGTCTCGCTTCCCTCATCTTTTCGCCCACCGAGGCCACCTTCAGTTTCTCCCGAATTGCGTCGTTCCTAACCTTGTCACTTTTGGTGTGCTCGCACATCCATCTTAGCATCCTCATTTCTGAGACATGCATCTTCTGAATATGTATATTTTTAATAGGCCAACATTCCACCCCATACAACAACGTTGGTCTAACCACCACTCTATAGAACTGGCCTTTAAGTTTGGATGGTATCTTTTTGTCACACAAGACTCCCGAGGCCAGCCTCCATTTAGTCCATGCCGCCCCAACATGATGTGTGACATCATCATCGATATCGCCTACTATGGATGATGGGCCATAGATATTTAAACTTATCCATCTTGGGGATAGGTTGAGTAGTAAGTCTCACCTCGGAGTATGCTTCCTCCCTGTCGACACTGAATTTGCACTCCAAATATTCAGTTTTGGACCTGCTCAATTTGAATCCTTT